>CANYCX011812597.1:0-11963 GCA_948193385.1 Breynia disticha f. nivosa | reverse complement strand
CAGTGAGTAAAGCTGAATAGCTGACTGGTTGAAGAGACAACAACAGACGAATCTCCCTCTTGAGTCCCATCTCGAACCTGTCTCTCTTGGCTTCGTCAGTCGCCACCTCCTCTGGTGCGTAGCGAGAGAGACGTGTGAATTTGTCTTCATAGTCAGCTACAAAGAGATCCCCTTGCTCGAGCTTAAGGAATTCAACTTTCTTTTCCCTTCGGTACACTGGCGGTGTGTCCTTCTCAGTAAACACGGCCTGGAATGCCTCCCACGTCATTGTAAGAGGTTCAATTGAGCTTCTAGGGACCATATCCCACCAGTGAACTGCCTCCCCTTCAAAAAGTGAAGTGGCATACTGAACCTTCTGTACGGAAGTACAGCTCATTCTCCCCTGTATTCTCTCGGTATCCCTTATCCAATCCTGAACAACGGAGGGATCCGTTGTGCCAGAGAAAGCCTTTCCTCTGAGCTTCCTAATCTGCTCATAGTTTCGATCGATCTCCAACCTCTGAGCTTGAGGTATCTGCTCCCTCACAGTCGCTCCTATGAGATCTAGGAGTTGTTGGATAACTGGAGGTTGATTTGGTGCTTGTGCCCGAAGATTAGAAGGCTCATGCTCACTTGCTTGAGGAGCATTCATGTTTCCTTGCACCGACTCAATTGAATCAGCGGCGGCATCACATGCACTTTCTCCCTGTCCTTCTTCCATTTCTTAATCAAGTTTAAAAAAAATAATAGAAATAAAAAAAACAGAATAAGAACTCTTTTAAATTCATGAAGGATAATGTACATTTTCCAAAATCCAGCAAGCACGCCAGTGAAATAACATTTTGAAATCAACTTGCAAAACCATAACTTCAGTAACCGAGGCTTTTGAAAAACCTAGGCTCTTATCCCAAAATTTGTGACACGCAAAATTTAACTATCACCCGATGTTATATATATATGTTTCTTAAAGGTGATACATAAATTCTAGACATCATAGTTTAGTATAAAGGTTTCCAAATTACGCAATATAAACATTCACACATTCATTTGAATAAAACATACATTCAACCTTCATTACCAAACATTTGTTCACAAAGTTTTACAAACTTGTTAAGGGTTATATAGGAAAATAAATTTTTACTAATCCCATTTCAAACATTACCCTTTCAAAAAGAGTTTTTAATACATTTTTCCAAATCACATGTGAAAAACATGAGAGAGAAAGATCCAGTGATCCACCCACCTTAGCCTTAGGTCTGTACTTTGAGTCAGAACGTCCTAAAACTGCACACCTTCTGATCCAAAATTATTTCCCTCAGGACTCTGCCCACACAGCAGGCGTCAAATGCAATGAGTTGCAAGACCCAGTAAATAACACTTACTGACATGAACAACCATCCATACTCAGTCACAATTATCAAATCAAATCACAATTAACAACCATAATAATCAATTCAATTATCGTAAACTCAATTTTATCCTTTCCAACATTCACATACGATTAACTTTGGATTAATTTAGTATAAACCGACAAAAGCAATAAATTATGCCCAGGCTAACCTACTACACGGACAACACAGATATACAGGGTCTAGACCGTGTAATTCAGCTCTGGTCCGTGTAGCAGACCAATAGTGGTACACGAACACGCTGAGGTACACGGTCTGGTCTGTGTACTCTGGCTCTGGTCCGTGTAGCACTCCAGAAATGGTACACGAACGCTAGCTCAGTACACGTTCAAGTCCGTGTGCTTTTCCCTTTGTCCGTGTAGCTCTCCAGCATTAAATACACCATATTTTTTACATTTAACTTAATATTACCTAACATCAAACCACTTAATTCACTCATTCAATACATACTTACATTCCAAAACACACCTCAACACAATCATAACAACATGATAAGCATGCTTCAAGCTCAACATAAGCATATATCATCACAAAATATGATCAATTTCAAATCAACAAAACTTCCATTTCAACACATCGCTCATAATATTCTATATCAAATTTATATGGTGCACATACAACCCCATGTTATGATTATATGACCCTTAAATGCACTCTATGTGCTTGTTTACATTTTCAATTGATATTTAAATTACGCCCTAATTTGGCCAATACCGACGTTTGCAAACAGACCTTTCGGTCAGGAGTTTTGGTTATATAGATTGGATATCCAGTATTCGCACTATTTTGGCCTTTATTCGCCCTATTTTGGCCTGGCACATTCGTATACACGTCTGTATAACGAATATCAACCACTGTGTCAGGAATAGCATGTTTTATACACTATCCGAAATATTGTGCGTTAAGCACTCAGACATTATGCACAAAGCACCGAATGTCTATAACAGTATGCACAAAGCACCGTCTGTTTGCACACGAAGTGCTAACCACTCCCTCGTCAAATTCCTTTAATCATTTAGATTCTTAGAACCATAAAGTGACTCATATTCATTAAGAACCTAAGTGCATGAATGTCATGTACACTATCTGTCATCAACATACCATCAAATTCATCAACATTCAATTTCACCATTTAAGGTGAAAATCATACATATTGATCATATATACATGCAATTGTGATTCATAAACAATCAGTCAACCATAATTTATCACCTCCATTCCAATATGGCATATAAGCAATCCAAATAACATAACATTTCCAAAATGATATCATTATGTATATGATCTTCACAAATTAATCAAATCAACATGCTATAAACTATTTAATCACAACACAACACATAACATTTATAGTCATACACCTCAATCTTATTTCACAATTATCTCTAACATCAAACCAAATTAACAATCATACCAAAACAATTATCCATTACAAAATCACACACAAGGATTGCATTCGTGTTACTTACCTCGCAAGACTCGTCTAACGTCCGGTTGAGAATTACCCTCGCCCTGATTCGATCCTCCTATTAACAATTAAAACATACACTAATCACATATATGCATACAAGTATGCTAAACAATGATTAAATGTTTTCGTATGTTAAATGACTTATTCCTTTTTCTTATTTCCCCTCTCATTGATAAGTTCACCAAGCACTTCACCTAACTCCTTTCTTCCCTCTTTACCAAACATCTTTAATGCTTCCAAAAGATTCAATCAAGTATATTTTTATGCTTCTTACTTCCCGATACATCCGCTACACCCTAATTCACCGATTTCCTTCTTGAAACCCTAAGCATTTCTCTATCATCAATCCATAATCACACCCTACTAAAGACCCAATTAAATTGACCATTAATATAATCTCACTAGAGCCCAAAGAAACTTACCTAAGCGACGATACTTCGAAATGAACTTAGGGTTAGAAAACCCAATCAAAACACTTTGACCTTTCTGACTTTAAACACCAATTTGAAGTACCTAAACAAGAAATTAGCACAAAAAATGGTTACTAAAAGATAGTACATACACTAAGCTTTCCAACAAGCCATATTTTGCTCAAATCCGAGCTTCTGTGCACGAAATATTGCGTCGAAAAGTCGGGTATGCATGAAAAACGAGATTTCAATATTTAATACGAAAGAACTCACCAAACTAAGATCTCCAAAGGATTCTGAGACTCCCAAATACCAAGATTTGATGAGGTTCAAGATCGGTTAGGGTTTTCGACTAAGGAATTAGAATTTTGAAGAAGGAAATGTGAATGAGGCGAGAGAGACGTGAAGGAAGAGAGAGATAGGCACATGGTATATGTAGGATTTTGGTTTTCGACGATTTTACCCCCCGATCGCTCTAACCTATTTTTCTATCTCGTTTTCTCTCTCCCGGTCGACTTAACTACGGTGGATTTTTAATTCACTCAAATTCTTACTTCCTCCACCGAATAATTTATTCAAATAATTTGCGAAAAATATATGTATGTTTTTATATATTTATTCAAATATTATTATTATTAAATTTTTAGGACGTTACAGCTCGTACAATTTACGATTAACCATACAAGATTATATTCATCCATATGATTAAATTACAAGTTATGCTCACATCAAAATCGAACTCATACGCATTCAATTTCATGCAATTCCATAAAATGTATGCATAATGAATGATCGTACAATGTTAATGCATTGTCCACACATATGTATACCTCAGCATCTCAATACATCGGGTCAAGCCCGGCATCAAATCATCGAGTTCTCGCTCGACATCAAATCATCGGGACTGGCCCGAAATTAAGTCAGATTTGGGCTAATCCCCCATTTTCTCATACATTTGGGCAAATCCCCCATATCATTCATCAGGAGTCACCAGGCAACGAGCTCTCGCTCGGCATAAACATAACACTAAGAGGCAAGCTCTTATGTTCTCAACAAATTTGGGCTAATCCCCCGTTTTACTCAATGTGAGCCATATGCTCCCTTTTCTCAGTGCATAAACAAACATGAACCCCCATGTCAACACAATATAGTTTGTATGAATGCAAATCCATGCATTTCATCTCAATCTTTCACCATTTCATATGCTCATGAATGTTCCACAATCAAACATATCATAATAGAAACCACTATGTTTCATAAAGCCAACTTGGCATAACACATATACGTATGTAACTCATAAAGAGTTCGTCATAATTCAATAAGGAACATTCACATAATGCATATGACAAAAAACATGATTCATAACCTTGTTTAAATCATTCTCACACATAACATGTGCATTCTCATATTCGCATACAAGCCACAATGTGCCCTTAGGGCATATTCACATACAAGCCAAATATCACCATATTTATAAAACAACACTTATACCATTCCTTCCCATATTCACTTACTTTATTACAAGCCTTACGCTCATATTCATACCACAGATTAAGCTTTCTTTAGCTCAACCCAACATAGAAATCACATATAGTATTCATAGCATACACTCTAAACATAAGCTTATGCTTATAATCACATAAAACTATTCAGATTAGTAACCATCCACTCAAAATCATTCACACATAAGTTCCATAAGCCGCCATCAAAACACTCACACATTTCTATTACCCATATTATGAGATTAAAACACATTCCAAACAATCCAACAACTCACATTAAATTCATTTGCAAACATTTCATCTCATTAGTGAGCCCTCTTGCACAAAACATATTCAATTACAATCTTTCTCACACAATTCCTTTTCAATTCATATCAAAAAGCATCACACAAACAACAGTCAACCATTAACAATTCAAACATATCAAGTAAGTGGCATAAAAGCACGTACCTCGTGCTCCTACGACTCGATTCGGCCCCAATCTCTGATTCGGGTACCGTTTGTTGTTTCCTACACACATTCAATCACATTTCCTCTGAAAATCAACATTATATACTTATTTTTGCATTTATCTAAACATTTCCCTTAAATCTTGAAATTCCTCCAGTAAACCTAATTCTTTGAATCTCATCAAATGTTATGTTTTTAGGCAAATGGTGTATGGAATCTTATCCTACACTGAAAACCCATCAAAACCCTACCAAATGCAGCTATTTTAATCCACATTTTAGTTCAAAATGAAGAAATCTTACCTCTTCCCGTTTAGCCTTTGTTTAAAATGAAGAGGGATCGATCGGAGGGTAAAATCGCTGTTAATCCACTGCTAATAGGTTGTTTTTTGGTAGGTTTGATGTTAGGAAGGCTTAGGAGACGGAGGATTGTTGGGAGAGTGTTTGGGAGTGTTTGGGGGTGTTTTATCCCGAAATGAAGTGTGTTCGGCCTTCTTAAAAAAATGTTCAGACCCCCGTTAACGTATGCCAAGTTCCAAATTAATGTATGCCAACAAAATTCAGATTTCTGGATTTGCAAAATGAATAACGATGCCAACCTATGGAGTAACATACGTTATTTTGAAAATTACATATGTTGGGATGCCGATGCTGACATAAGTTATTTTTCTCAGCCCCCCTATATTTTAGCATTTTCCGATCTCCTTTGATTCCTATCATGCGTAGACTTATACATACATGTTCATAACTTAATATAAACATTATATTAACTTAATTAACATCAATTAACATCAAATTACATTATATATCAAGATCAAATCCAACCAGAACACACATCAACTTGAAACTCTTCTATTCTTATCATTTCCCAATCCCATAACCTAACTTCCACAACATTTATGCCAATGTTTCCATATCACATTCCAACACTATTACTTATGAATTCAAGATTAATTAACATTGAATTAGACCTTATTCAACACCTAAACATACATCAATTCACCCTCTAGTCTTTCATCCCCGACACGTACATTCATTCCTCAATTTCTAGCTGCAACTCACACAACTTCCTTTTCATATGCAAGGATTCAAACAACACACCTATACCTATATAATCCTCATTCATAATTCATTATTTAAATTTAAAATAGACGAACTTTTGGGGCATTACAGCTCTACCCGCTTAAAAAATTTTGTCCCCAAAATTAGATACAAGTTAGGTTCCTCGAACCGATATAACTCACTTAATCTCACACATTCCAACCTTAAGCTTGTAGGCTTGAACCAATTGCAAAGGTCGTACATCTAAGCAATCAAGAACATGTTCTTATATCCCAAATTATTCTCATACAAGATGATAATCAAGGTTCAACTCATTTCATCTTAACTTACACACTCATTTTCATACTAGTGTTATCATTCAGATTATCATATTCACATTCAAAGTATTTTTCCATTTTACTATTTTGTACCTCACTCACAATGAAAATTTTACAGTCTGACTGTACCATTACAAGTTCACAACCAATCAATCAAACAAAGTAGCATCGATGTCTCATGTCTCTTTCGCATAAAACTATAATCATAAGTACACTCGAATCCTCCTTCAACTTGTTTAACCTCAATTTTCATATGTGTCTAAACTTAACATGGTCACTTATGACCTCTCTCTACAAGAGTTTTCAAAATCTCTCCTTACATTTATAAAAATAGCCACATAATCTCGACATCATACTGTTTTTATGCTTACATCTGTTTTCTTGTCATAACTAGTCAAACATGACATATCGAGTCATGTTAGCTAACAAAGCTGATATTTGTCTGTCATTTTAACAACTGATCCACTTGATTTGGACTGAGTTCTCTCATCTAACTCTCACAATACATATATAGCTATGCTCGCGATCCTTCATCTATCAGGTAGTTGCCAGCTAAAGGTAGGTAAATAAGAATGTGATGTGCGATAGTAGAAGAAAGAAATGCATCATGAGAACTTTTTTGAGAAATGCAAGCAATGCCCTACCTTTGGTCAAGGAGATATGTAAGAAGTCAAGGAATGCACTTTCTTACGTAAGATACAACTTTGGCAACACCCTCAAGAGAAAGAACGAGCGAAAGCAACCTCCAGAATCACGCTCTATAATCTAATCCTCAAATATACTTTACCATAATCTCCCGGTGTCATTTATTCCGTTTTACTTTTAATGATCACTTTCCTTTGTATTTTCTCTTACATACTCGCTTTTCACCTTTTTTAATATTGAATCGTTCATTTGGAACTCTCAAGTTCACTCGGTTAAACTCTTATGCGGGAATAAATCCACGCTCAATCTAGTTCTTTTCCCCAATTCATGGGTGTACACTCATACGCTTCCTAATTATTTAGGTTTTCTCCCAAGTTTTTCAAGTCTTATTTAAGCAATTTAATTGCCTTACACAATTTCATTCATGTTTATTTTAGTCACTTTATGTTTATGGATTCACATTAAGTGTTCAATTAAGTAAGGAAACCATCCTAGGTCATTAGGGACCTTAGATATTCATTTGGATGTATTTCGGTCACATTTATGTTTCCAGACTAAAATTAACGTATGTTATGTTTTGCCCCTTAACATACGTTATTCTGGGTCCTGCCCAATATGAATAATGTATGCTAAGTCAATATTAACGTATGCCATAACACATTTAATGTATTCCAAATCCCTTTGTTGGTATACGTTAATTCCTACAGATTAGTCTGTCTGAATTATGCCTAAGTGTTTGCATACATACACTTATCCATTCACCTTAAACATGTCAATCAACTCATAAGGCAACCATATAAATCCAATATACATCCAAATCATCTCACTTAGTCATTTAAACATGTATTTAACACATTACATCATGAATCAATCAGATCATACACATCCTTAACATACACACGAACATCATTATAATATTTCATACAAGCAACAATGCCAATCGCTTGCCTAATTGCCACACAAATTCTGCACTACTCATAGCATTTTCACATTAACCTACTCAATTCGGTATCATACTCATACCACAATAATACACACATAATTTCTTTCAAGCAAACAAACACAATTTCCATCAAACCCCAACAAGGCTATCCACGCACATACAAGCTTTAATCCATGCATAATCACATATCACATTCCGACATTTTCGCATAAAAATCCTCAACATATACAACTTCACACAAACCATATCAAAACATTACACATTCCATCAAGTTCATGAACACTTATTCTCATTTCATCGCAAAACATACAAGCTCACATTATGTCCCACAATTCATATAATTCATCATATGCAACTATAAACACGTGGCTATCAATAGTCCCTTTCTTAATAAACACCACTCGTGCTCTTATTATAATCGTAAACCGTTCACATTCATTTTTCATACAACCGATAAAATGTCGTGATATAAAGAATGAATGCATATGTAAAGTTAATGCATTCTCACATGAATGATGCATTCCGGCCATATTGTAAGAGGAAGTCCATCCTCTTCATTAATTGTGAGCATAAGCTCCATTTCCTTGTGAGCCAAAGTTCCATTGTGAACCGAAGTTCCATTTCCTCAATGCAGGGCCGTACACAAAAATCGATACATGTGAATGCACTCATGCATTACCAATTCTCATCTCAATTTCTCAAAATACCATGCACATACTATTAATTTCTTCCCCTTAAAGGAAAATATAGCACACGAGCGCATTGAGCTCCATTCAACACAATACAAGCCATAACAATTGCAATTCATTCATACAACCCATCAGGGTAAACCATCTTACAACAAACAAGTCAAATCAAGAATATAACCAATTTACCTTACCACAAACACACTCACAAAGTAGTTGCTAAGATTATCATCTTACCCTTTTCATGATAGGGCATAAGCCCTCAAAACTCGGCAGCTGCATGCGATACACTGTCGACTAGCTCCAACCTTAAGAAAGCATCATTTCCAAACCATAATTACACATAAATGATGCAATGAAAACAATTTTTCTGGCACAGTCCGTAGGGAATCTAATCCCTGCTCTAATACCACTAAATGTGACGTCCAAAATTTTCAAAGTTTGTTTTGAAATCAATTGATTTTTCGCACCATTTTTTTAAACATAAGTTGGTATGATAGATAAAACAAAACCATAATTTGTTCAACATGAAATACGAGTTATACATCAAATATAATCTGAAATGCAGAAGTCGTGAAAATACATTTGGAATAATATGTATATAAAAATCCATTCATGCTAATGTAAGAGTAAATACATAAGCATTCATAATTCAGAAACAGCTAGGAGCCCGACCTTCAGTATCGCACCGCTAGCCTCGTTGATCACGTCGTCCCGTCTCATGCCAACATAGTAATCACATATAGTATTCATAGCATACACTTTAAACATAAGCTTATGCTTATAATCACCACTTAGACATTCATGCACATAAAACTATTCACATTAGTAACCATCCACTCAAAATCATTCACACATAATTTTCACAAGCCGTCATCAAAACACTCACACATTTCTATTACCCATTTTATGAGATTATAATAGATTCCAAATAAACCAACAACTCACATTAAATTAATTTGCAAACATTTCATCTCATTAGTAAGCCCTCTTGGACATAACATATTCACTTACAATATTTCTCACACAATTCCTTTTCAATTCATATAAAAAAGCATCACACAAACAACAATCAACCATTAACAATTCAAACATATCAAGTAAGTGGAATAAAAGCACTTACCTCGCGCTCCTACGACTCGATTCGACCCCAAATCTTCGATTCGGGTTCTGTTTGTTGTTTCCTACACATATTCAATTACATTTCCTATGAAAATCAACATTCTATACTTATTTTTCCATTTATCTAACCATTTCCCTTAACTCCCGAAATTCCTCCACTAACCCTAATTCTTTGAATCTCATCAAATGTTATGTTTTTAGGCAAATGGTGTATGGAATCTTAGCCTACACTGAAAACCCATCAAAACCCTACCAAATGTAGCTATTTTAATCCACATTTCAGTTCAAAATCAAGAAATCTTACCTCTTCCCATTTTGGCTTTGTTTAGAATGAAGAGGGATCGATCGGAGGGTAAAATCGCTGTTAATCCGCTGCTAAGAGGTTGTTTGTTTGTAGGTTTGATGTTAGGAAGGCTTATGAATGACGGAGGATTGTTGGGAGAGTGTTTGGGAGTGTTTGGGGGTGTTTTATCCCGAAATTAAGTGTGTTCGGCCTTTTTAAAAACATGTTCAAACCCCCGTTAATGTATGCCAAGGTCCAAATTCACATATGCCAACAAAATGCAGATTTCTGGATTTGCAGAATGAATAACGATGCCAACCTATGGAGTAACATACATTATTTTGAAAATAACGTATGTTGGCATGCCCATGCTGACATACGTTATTTTTCTCAGCCCCCCATATTTTAGCATTTTCCGATCTGCTTTGATTCCTAACATGCGTACAGTTATACATACATGTTCATAACTTAATATAAACATTATATCAACTTAATTAACATCAATTAACATCAAATTACCTCATATATCAAGATCAAATCCAACCATAATGCATATCAACTTGAAACTCTTCTATTCTTATCATTTCCCGATCCCATAACCTAACTTCCACAACATTTATGGCAATGTTTCCATATCACATTCCAACACTATTACTCATGAATTCAAAAATAATTAACATTGAATTAGACCTTATTCAACACCTAAACATACATCAATTCACCCTCTAGACTTTTATCCCTGACACGTACATTCATTCCTCAGTTTCTGGCCGCAACTCACACAACTTCCTTTTCATATGCAAGGATTCAAACAACACACATATATCTATATAATCCTCATTCATAATTCATTATTTAAATTTAAAATAGACGAATTTTTGGGGCGTTAACAAAAAAATATAAATGACAAAGGTGGCAATGGGAAGAAGATATAAATGTTTAAGGTGCCAATAGAAAGAAGATATAAAAGGTTGCAATGGAAAGAAAAAAATCAGAACACATGCTTCAACAATCACAGAAAATAATCTGGAATCATTCATTCCATGCATTAGTATATTGGAGTATTATTGCATTTGCTTTCTCAATTTGAAACTATGGTAGTTTTACTCATTGACTATGAGGCTCATTTGCACAGGTTCGACAACTGTACGCCTTAACGGACTTCTCTCTCTCATTTTGCATATGTACACATAGGTTTTCATGTAAATTATGTATTACATGATACTTGTTTATTATGAATTAATGTTTGTGGATATATTTGTAATGTCATAATGGTTTGAATATAGTTTTTTGAAACATAATAGTGTGTTGGCATAAAAACATATATAGACATTATCAATTGTTAAATGGTTATGTGTGAAAATTTTTTATTTATAGTGATGTTTATTAGCTAATTACACTGGATTAATAAGAAAATAATTACCAGTTAATACGATAATGAAATAGATAGAGTGGGTTGTTTTATTATGGCAGTAGAAAAACAAGACAAAAATGCATAGATGTTAAAGCAAGATCACACTATAAATTGAATATGTCATTGTAATTCCCTCCATTTTTAGTAATTTTTAAGATTATTTTGGAATATTTCAAAATAGTGCGAATAAATTCTTCGCAAAATATATTTTATTAATTAGTGGTGGAAGAGAGTAGAATATATTAAGAATTAAAATTTAGTGAAGTCGGGT
>CANYCX011812474.1:0-11914 GCA_948193385.1 Breynia disticha f. nivosa | reverse complement strand
TTGGAATGCCAAACAAAAGGCCATCCAACAACATTATAGAGATTGGAATGATAGCTTCAATGGGCTATGTCCATTTATCCATGCTATAACTTCGTTTAACAAAGGATCCTTTTGGGATGTGGAGCATGATGAGGTATTTGTAAATAATGTTGTTGTCCCACAGGTCAAAGTGTTTCATAGGATGTTGGTTGCTTATGCTCCATGCATTGAAGCTTTTAAACGTTGTAGTCCTGTGATATGTATTGATAGAACATTTGCATATGGAAAGTACAAGATGTGCTTATTGACTGCGATTGCTATTGATGGTGATGGGAGGATCTTCCTTATGGCTTTTGCATTGGTGCATAAGGAGAGTAATGACAATTGGGAATACTTCATGAATTTCCTACAATTGATAGGGATTGACGAACATTCGTGTCCAATAAATTTTTGTATTATATCTGATCGCCACAAGGGAATATTACATGAAATGTCGTTCAAAATGTGGAGAGAAAATGCCCATGGGTATTGCATCCATCATATTATATCAAATGTCAACACGAAATTCAGGAATGAACAATTAATGAGGCTCGTGGAAAATTTAGGTAAATTTCAAGGACCTTTTATTCATATTCTAATTGATGAAGAATATAACAATTATATGAGTTTACTTGTTGTAGGACGTGAACCACAAAAAAGAAAATTTTCTATGAAAATGGAACAACTTCGCTAAAAAAACAAGGAAGAATATGCATGGCTCCATAGGTTAGAGAAGGAAAAATGGTCACTTGCTCATGATGACGATAGTAGAAATGGAATAATGACAAGTAACTTTGCAGAGTCTTGCAACACAATGCTGAAGAAAATGAGATCTTTACCAATTACTTCATTCATTAAGATGATGTTCATTCAACTTGCTGAATTATTCAATAAGAACAGACAAGGAAATAAACAATCACATTTGCATGGAGATGTATTTATAGACGCGTGTAGGCCAATATTGGAAAAGCGAGTTGAGAAATTTCATGGGATAATTAATGAATTTCCCATGACATATGTAGATGCAAATGAAGAGAGCATTATTATATTCACACGAGCTTATATCTTACGTTAACTGGGTGAGGTGATTTTTAGAACCAAAGATACTGGTAAATTTAATCTACAGTTTCTACCATATCTACGGGATTTAAACGAAATACCTCAATACAATTGGGGATCTGCGTGTCTGGCCTACATATATAGAGAATTATGGTTGGCATGTCGATACCCACTTGTTGCACAAATTTCTGGACCTTTTTTCTTACTACAGATTTGGGCGTGGGATAGATTCCCTTTTATAGCCCCATCCATTGCAAAATTGGTATTGCCGATATTGGTGTTCCTTATGATGCCCCTCTCGTCGAAGGGTACATACCTACATAAACTACACTAAATTTATTTAAATTATTAATTTACTTTAATATTTGTATATGGAACCAAAGCCAAAGTACTACTCAAGTGCCAACTCATGTTCTGACCAACATCCGTCATTCATTTGATACATAACGTCAAGATGATGTAATTCCAATTCAATTAGTTAATCCGTACAATTTTCACATAATCATTAACTTTAATTAATGTTTAATGTTTTTGCAGATTCATTGGGAACCATATGATACCTTCATGTTGCAACAACTCCCACGATATTACGTGGAAGGACGTCACATTTGGACCTCGTTGGTACTGTCGATATGCATACACATCATCGAGTGGCACCCTGTTGATCGAGTGATGCGCCAATTTGGGTATCAATAAGGAATTCCACAAACACCTCCTAACATCAAGCAACTACACCATGTAGATTTACGTAGTCGCCAAATTGTTTAGGGAGAAAAACATGCAACTTGGATTGAATTGTAGCGTCATCTTGAACAATGGATTCAACGCTGGACCAGAGGATCTCCTACAATGTCTTACCATAGCCAGCATATGGAATGGTATCATAGAATCACAAGATGTTGGATTGGCATACAAGGGGCCTCAATAGGGGCATCGGTAAGAATTATATACACTATTACATGTTCTCATTTTCACAACAAATATTATTCATTAACTAATTTTTTTAACTTTACTACAGGGGGATGCAATGGAGCACATTGCCAGACCTTCCAACATTCGTGATGCACATTGCAACGCATTGAGTAGCCATCAATCAACTAGGTAAGAGAGGCATATGGCCCCTCATCCACCGCATGATCAATCATATTATAAAGAATATCTTGAAGCCCAGCTTTGCACCACTTAGATGTCGAGACAGGATGTGCAATATAGTTATTCCTACTCCAGAGCCTACTCCATCCTAGTATGAACCTATTCCACCTCCTATATCTTTTCACAACTTTGGAGATTCATCTCTACCAGGGATGAATCTGGCCCCTCTTAGCCTGCACCACAATCATTTCGCGAGTTACTGTGTATGGATTTTTTGCCTCTTTCACCATTGGGTTCATTTACACCTTGGGCGTCATCATCAGCTACAAAATTCAACGCATTTTTGGCCTATACAAGTTCACATCGTCCATTCCAAGAAGATGATTTGGATATGCCTCAACAATCTGTAGACTCGTATTTTGCGGCTATGAAAACATCACATAACCAATATTATGACGCTTCTCAAATAGCAACACCTTCATATGTTGCTCCAAATATCGAACAAGGTGTACACGATTCTCTTCATTGACCTAATTTAGATGACATACAAATGAAGATTGCACGTCGCCAACAACGACATGATACTGGTCTTCGAACAATAGTCTGAAGAAATCGTCGTCATGACTCGTAAAATATATTGTTATATGTTTGAAATTTTTGAGAATTCATGCATGTTAATGACTTTCTTTTATCAAAACTAACTTATTATTATAATAATTATTATTAAATTATTTTATTAATTATTTATTAATACATATTTTCAAAAATATTTATTTATTATTTTAATTTCTTTGTAATTTCATATTATCATTTTAATTCTTATTTAAAATTAATTGTGTTTATTTTATGCTTATTTTTAATTATTAGAATTATGAGTTGTCATATGATTACATTAATCATTGAAAGAATAATATCAAGTAATGATTAGTCAATGATTAAAAAAAGTAGAGTAGGGTGATTTGATGTCTTTCCACTAATTTGACTAGTGGAAAGACTAAAATTACCCCTTTTCACTAACAAAAAAATAAATCACACATAATTGTTAAATTATTTCTAATTTCCCTTTTTTTTGCAAAATAAATTTCTTCACAACGCCTTTCGGGGGCTTTTTACTCATATATTGTGTTTAAAAAATTTAATCACCAATTTGATGTAATTTGAAATATAAATATTTGATTTAGAGTGAATCAATAAATAATTACCAATTTGGGGTATTTTCTTGTTGTCTACAAACAAGATTTGACGACCACACCTCACATCACTTCCTTGAAAAACAACCCCATCATTGCCAATCATTGAATGATTGAGCCATCATTATGTCATTAAACTATAATTTAGGCATTCCATCATTAAACATTCATTACATGATTAAACAACAATGAAACAATGATTTGTTTTTTTTTATTGGATATTTGCAAGCATCATTAGGTAATTTATTTGATAGTCGATTAATAGGTGACAATAAAAATAACGAATGCATAATTAAATGATTGTAATAATATTTATAATATTTATGTGGAGAGTGAAAAATAAATAATTAAGTGAAAAGACTCGTTAAAAAATATAAAATATTTAATAATAAAAAATAAATATTCCATAAATATTAAGAAAATATACATATAAAGTAAGAAAAAAAAAATACAAATCTAGGGAGATGGACTAACGTCGTATAATTGATTTCTTCGAACAACCATTCAAAGACAAATATCATGTCGCTGTTGGAGAGATTCAGTATCCATCGGAATATGAGCCGACCCCAGCTGACAGTGTATTTTCACGTTGTATGTTCTGAGGAGGCGTAAAAATAGGAGCATCCATATGTTTTACCGCATGATAGGAATCAAATGATTGGGGATGTATAAATGGATCCTGACTGTTGTAAGAAGGAAAAAAAGGTGTGGAGGATGAGAAGAAAAAATCTTGAGATGGCTGCTAGGATGGACCATCAAACCAACGTGGTTGACTGGAAAATAACAATCTTGAAACGTTTCACAACAATTTGAGGGAACGGGATCCGCTCTGTTTGACGGATCTCCAAATTCGTGAAAAGAGAATGGAGGAAAAACTGTGTTTTGTTGGGATTAGGTTGGAATTTGAATCCCAGCGTGCCGTCTTCTTTCATGCCAGCATCCTTGCTGAGTCGTTGGAGGGGTTGGATATTGGGTGAGGAATGATGGTGCGTGTGGTGGATCAGTAGCCAAGCGACGGTCTTCCCCAACTGCATGTTGACCAGTTAACGCAACATGACAAACATCATGTTAGATATTGTTGCAATATGCTCCAGAGCATCAGCCTATGTCATGGAAAAAATAATTTGTGGGAATTGTTAAAAAAGGAATTTAGAAAAAATTTATATACTTACAGATGAACCAATAGATGCTCCATGTATCCCGATCCAATGTCGAGTGACTCTACGATACCACTCTATGTATTCACTATAGAAGTGAAGCATGGAAGGTCTGGGTGGTGTTCGTAGAATAAATTGTTGGCGTTGTTCCCATATAGTAATCCACTCGGCATGCAATACATGCCAAGTATATTATCGACTTCGTAAATCGACATCATGTTGAGTTAAATTGCCATATCACTCTGTCGATAGGATGCCATTCCATGACATGGATGGAAATAAGAGGTACCAATGTCGTCCATAATTGCTGTCCAGCCACGCAATATCGAGGGAGACTTTGCAAAATGTAATTATCATACGACTCCCACAAGATCTATAAATAGTAAAGAATTCATTTACTATTGAGTCAATAGAATTATTTTGCATAAATAAATAAAAATAGTACTTATAGTGTCTTGTCTGAACGTGTCAAATAAATTCCTTATGTGGGTTAATGTATGAATTGGTAGCTGTGTAACATTTCTGTCTTGTGCCCATCTACATACAATGTATTAAGAATATTAATTTGAATGAAATAATGCATAGAAGGAATAATGAAGATGTATAAGAAATATAATTGTATTACCTAGATGCGAGAGGAGCATCAAATGGAACACCATTGTTCTGAATGATTGGAGCTATGAACAAAAAGCAATCCCAGACCCAAGCTTGTAGTAAAAATAATGGTCCGGCAATATAAGACATTAATGGATATCTACAAGCCATGCATAGCACCCTGAATAGAACCACTAAGCAAGCTGAGCCCCAACTGTAGGTGGCAGTCTACTCCAAATTTTCCAAATAGGGCAAGTAATGTAGGCTCATTTTTTCAGTGTCTTTTATGTCGAATAAAAAACCACCAAATAAAAGTAGAATGTCTGCACGTGTGTATCGGTCGATGGTGTTTTGATCGGCTCCAAGGCCTGGCATAGGAATGGCGTCTACTAACTAGGTGACCCACACTAAAGAACCTCTTTTTACACCATGTGGTGGAGCCATACCTAATAAAGCCTCGCACACGTCACTCCACTAAGATGGAACAAGGCCAATAAGAGGACGGCTGTCAATGGGCAATTTGGTCTGAATTTCCACATCCTGCAATGCAACGATCATCTCACCATCAGGGAGATGAAAAGTATGGGTCTCGACACCACCGTTCTACTAGAGCCATTATTAAGTGGTGGTATAAAGAAAAAAATTATAATGCACGCCTCTCTGTAGAAACCTGTATGATGTAATAGATATACGACGCCAAAATGCATTAGTTATAAATCACTTGGTCGTGTCGTGGTACTGCGCCTACACTCTAGTGATGTAGTCGCAACCTAAAAAAATATAATGAATGATTTATAAATAATTTGATAAGAAATAAATTAAAAACAAATATAAAATTTTATTAAGTTACCCTATCGATGTCAGTCCAAACTGCCTGCAACCAATGTAGTGATTGCAAGTGTAATAAGCTACCATGAATGGGGCCTGAGTTAAAGTATTCTCGTTGACGATCCATCTTCAATAGTAAAAACACATGAGTATGAAAATATTATTCATAAAATAATAGTAAAATACACTCAATACTAAAATAAATAATACAATTTCACAAAAATATTCATATTGCAGAAATCATCTATTGTTCCTAGGACATGCACTTCTATTCTATCTAGTTTTGCCACATTTTGAACAAAAAATTACATTATCCCTGCAACCCCAATCTATTTTGTTCTGGATGCATCTTGATTGAGGTCTTCCCTTCTCTCGCATTCACTCTGGATCTGGGATTATTCTTGGAAATGCTAGGTTTGGCCAGTAGACAGAATCATAAAGTGAAACAAAACAAGTTGCCCAAACTTCACAGTTTTTCTACAATGACAAATAAGGGAAAATGAAGCAAGTGTAGTCTATATTGTTTGTCAAGCATCCAGCTATGACATGACTACATAGAATCTTATCTTGCTGAAATTTTCCACATGTGCATTTACTTTGTCGTAATTCAACAATCTGCACATTGTCACCCTTCATGGTGTTGTTGCTGTATGCTATTGACACCGACATCACTCCATTCACTCTATCATAGTTGGTAACACGGTATCCATGCTACTTCTGAGCTCGCTTATTTAGAATTCATAAGAAAGCATAAGTGAACAGATCCCAAAAATTTATTGAATCATTTACTTTGGACCTATTCTTGTCGAATTAATGTATAAACTGGTAAAAAAAAATCTTCATCATCGCAGTTACTGGCAGAGAGCTTAATTTCTTCAACATGGAATTGTATGATTCATAAAAATTTGTGGTCATTATACCGTGTCTATGACCACCACCATGCGTTAAGGACCATTTTTCCTTCACGATGCGTCTTAACCAGTCAAAAATAGGTCAATTTTGTGTCTTTAATGTCTTCACGGTCTCTGCAAAATTTCTCTTTTGTGGCTCCCTCCCTACAAATTTTTTTAAGTATTGAATAAAAATAGTATTAAATTTCTACATAAATTTAGTTCAGATTATAAAACTTAAAGTCCATCGACGATGTTCTTCAGGTTCTCATTCTTGAATTGCGTATTGAAGTTACTTGCGATATGTGAGATGCAGAATCTATGCAGATTATCTATCCACATTGGAGATTGCTTAGAGTGTAAAATTCCCTTATGTTGATCGAAAATAATGCAAACCTCCAAGGAGTAGAATGCTCATCCACCACTACATATCACAGTAAATTCATTAAGTACTCCCAATTATCATTGATTTCTTTCTAGACTAAAGCAAAAGCAATATAAAATATGTGATTATATCCATCAATTACCTCAACAGTAATCATGCACATTCTGTACCTTCTGTATGTGAAAGTCCCGTCAATGCATAAAACAAGCATACAGTGTTTGAAGGCCTCAATGCAAGGCTTGTACGAGAAGAACTTATTCAAAAAGTACGAACATTTGGGAGAACCAAATTATTCACCACAATCTCCTCATGTTCTATGTCCCAAACAAAACCCTTATTGAATGAAGTAGATGCATTCAAGAATGGGCACAACATGTTGAAACCCTCATCCCAATCACCAAATTTATTCTTTATAGCCTTCTGTTTTGTTAACCACACAGTTCTATAAGAAGGCTCAGCACCAAACCGTTATGTCAGATAATTTTTCAAAGTAAAAATCTGAATATTAGGTTGTTTTTCTACTAGCGCCTTTACATAGTTGGACATCAGTTCAAAATCCATATTTTTGCCCTATACGATCTGAAGGAAGGACACACATATGCAGGCAAGTGTATCTTGTGATAGTCCAATAACTTGAATTCTTTTTATGAGTGGCACATAATCTCCACTAAGAACCATCGTAATTACACCTCACTGCATATGTGTTATACTTGGTTTTATTGAAATGAAATTCTCTCTTCCTTCGTACCAAATACAGCTTCACTACAGATTTCACATGATCCCTTAACAAAAAAACCATACCAACAGTAAACTGATGTATATATATATGTATGTGTATATGTATGTGTATATGTATGTATATATGTATGTATGTATGTATGTATGTATATATATATATATATATATGTATATATGTATGTATGTATGTATGGATGTATGTATGTATGTATATATATCTATATGTATGTACGTGTGTGTGTGTATATATATATATGTGTGTGTGTGTGTGTGTTTGTGTGTGTGTGTGTATGTATTTGATGTTGCATCATCATTTACTTAAAAAATAAATGTAGACATCTAACACACTTATAATGTTAACTACATTTTTGTTTTCATTCAAATGCAGCTATATGGAAATGAGGACGCAAATAAATGAAAAATATTTTCAAACCACACATGAAATTAAAAATATTAAACACTTATACAAAATTTTTTCCATTTCTGCACCTCCTATCTTGTACATGGAATTTCTCGCTAACCTGTCAAATTCACAAAAAGATAAACGAAAACGAGGGTGTGGGTATTTCAACTTAGTAAGGATGTCTCACCCCTACCTAACTAGATACAACATAAGTTAATCGTTAATTAACACACAATAAAATAATTAGTGATCTTTCTCTATCCTACTTGATTTATTATGAAACTTCTTTTTTTCTCGACATACTTATTTAATTCATTTTAACTACCTTATTCCTCCACATAAAGTATTTATTCCATTTATTCCTAATGCCTACATTTAATCATTTAGCTGCAATTGACATTTATAAGCATCCAAATTCTAATTTAAGCCAATAACCATATTAGAATCAGCTGTTTAGTCGAGGATTTATGTGACTATGCACTGTGAGCCATAACTACGAGGTGTCGTGGTTACTCCATGTAATTGTGCTGCGGTTCACATAGACGTGCAGTTGCTAAGTGAGCTTTGCATGGTCTTGGCCACCACGCGTAGTTTCACATCGCGTGGCCTCCTAGAATCTCTGCTAAAATTCACAACCAACAATAGAATTTAATCACCACATTCAAGCAATAATCATCATCCTCTAACATCATTAATCCAATTTTCTCTCATTATTTAAATTCAAATTAAGTATAAAAACAATTATCAAACAATATTGATAATTTCATATGAACTTTCATAACATAATACTCACATCAAAGCAGTTGCCACACAAAATTTTGTCACGTATCAATACCATGCCACTTTGACCATTTGACATTTGCTTCCCATTTCAAGAATAGATATTATAATTCTCATCTCCTATTTTATTTATCACATCCCAATCATATCACATTTATGACTCTCTCTTCATTCTTAATACCATATTCATTCCTATAAAAAATAACATAACTTATACTAAGATTAGCACGACACATGATTAAGCATATGTTTTGAGCCATTTGCTCCACATTATTGAGCCATTTGCTCCACTTCATTTGAGTCATTTGCTCCACATTATTTTTTCACTTGTGTCAATATCATAAACATTCTAATATACACACTATAGTATACACAAGATGAGGGGTTGAATCGTGTATTGTTTGATTTTTGGCTTTTTGCCTATTTTTCTATCACTTTAGCACCACTACTAAGGATTTTCAACCTTATGGTAAATCTTTTCTCTTACATCTCACTTTTTAGCTCAGTGATAACTCTTATACAAACCACTTTCAAGCTAAGTGAGAGCTCTATCATGAGTCACTACCACAAGTGTGCTAATCAAACAACCAACCTAGCAATTTTACATATGATTAATTGATATGTGATCTCTATACAACAAGTCACTAGTAGTCATAATTCTCTTCAATAATATCGAGCAATGACCACTTGTATCAAAGTTTAAAGAATCTCTTTAGATTTTTCTTCACAAGCCTTGTATGAAGAGTGTAAAGATGTTGTCCTTTAAAGCTCTCTTGATTTTCTTGTTATGAACTTGTTAAGAACTACTTCCAACTTTGTTTTAAGGGTTTATATAGCCCTAAATTTAGTTTAGAGTCGTTAGACTTATAAACATGTATGTAAGAATTTAAATTCCCTTACATTTAATGTAGTGCTAGAGTCATTGATGTATGTTTGCATTTCTTGTAACATATGTTACTCACTTAATATATGTTATCCTCTTCTTGTAACATAGCTTACAAACCTTCCTGGATTTTATGTCAACTTTGTCAATTTCAGGCAGAATACCCATTGCGATCGTGACACATTCAGTCTCATTTAGTTGCAACTTGAGTATCAGTAATCATATATGTTGCCATCCTTCTAGTAATGTACATTACTGTTTGTTTTGGGTTTTGTATCTTTCAGTTATCTTGAAAGTAGAATAATAATCTCGAACGATACACCTATGTCTTTTTTGATCGTGATGAAAAGTCTGTTATCATACGTTATATGTATACCTTAACGTATATTATATTGTAGTTCTGCATTTGAGTTTCTTCATGAATAACATACGTTATTATTAAGAAAAACATACATTATTGCTATCAAGTTTCACATACTTATCCTTCAAATTAATCTTTATCATTTTTATGAGTTAGCACATTATCAAAACTCAGTCAGGGACTCAAATATTGATCACCCTTGATCCAACAATCTCCACTTTTTTTATAATGACAAAACTCGTAAAAGAGATAAAATATTTTCAAATCAACATAAAGAGAAACAAAGAGAGAATTTGATTAAGACAAAAGTCTTATCCTAATGTTAGTACAAATCATTACATACAAATGATAATCATTCACACTAACAACTCATAATAGATTATAATAATATTAGATATAAATTCAAGGTAGAGTTTAGTGTGCTGTATTATCATTTCTCCTTATTTTATCTATTGTTATTAACTTTCCTATTTCTCCCTCTTTTTGCCATTATCATTTGATTTCTTACTAGTATAATATCTCTTCCTCTTTTTTTTCATTATCATAAGAATTCATTACGTGACGCCCAAAATTTAATTATTACCTTAAATTTTTATTTTATTTTACTCTAAGATAACAATTTAAATCTTGAACATCAAAGTTTAGAAAATAGTTTTTGAAAATATAAATATACAATAAAACATTTATATGGAAATTACATATATTCATCCATCATAATCAAAACACATATTTACAAAATTTAGTTAATGGTTATATAGGAAAAGAATTTAATCTAATCCTGACACAAGAATTTCCCCTTTTCAAAAAGAGTTTCAAATACAAATTTCCGTAACATAAAAAAACAGAAGAGAGAAAACTTTCTAGTGCACCGCCCACCTTTTTCCTTTAGTCTGTAACGCGAGTCAAAATATCTAAAACTACTCGTCTTTTAATCCAAAACTTTACCTACGAAATCTGCCCGGACGAGGCAGGTTTTAAAATTTCCGTGAGTTGCGAAAACTCAATAAGTAAAACTTCCTAAAAGGACAACCAATCACATTCACTTAATAAAATTTTTATAAAAATAAAGACAAGTAAACAACAGAGAAAATGTCAAACATAAAACAATTCAATTTCATTTTATTCTTAATATTCTTGTTCAATTTATTCAAATTATAATTATATTCATTATATAAAATATGATCACAAATTCATATGACATAAAAAATATACATATATATATACTTAAGATATGATTTTTCATCATTTTGGCCGAAAAACCAGAGTAAAACGCAGAGTTGTACAGACTACGCGGTGTGGGAATGGAGAACGCGGTTTCGCGCCCACTCCGCGTAATTTGATTTTAAACGAACGCGGTGTCGCGCATAAGTACGCAGAGTAGAAACGAGACCGCGTACTTACGGGCCACCCCGCGTTCTTACCTGGATCTCCGGATGAAAATTTGCTCAAAACACATTTATCTCATAAAACCTTCACTTAACACCACCTAACTCAATTTCATTCAATTCCATCATTCAAAACATACCAAATTTTCCA
>CANYCX011811652.1:0-10667 GCA_948193385.1 Breynia disticha f. nivosa | reverse complement strand
TGTACCGACTCAAAAGAACCAGCAGATGCCTGTGCATTATCTCCTTGTCCCTCCTCCATTCTTAATCATAAAAATGAGGAAAAAGACTCCCATTTAAAAAGTATGAAGAAACAATGCACAATCTAAAGATCTTGCATACATGCCACGAAAACTCGTTATAGAAATCCAAATAATATAGGTTTTGAGACCCATGACATCAGGAACTGAGGTTTTTAACAACCTAGACTCTGATACGACTAAATGTGACATTCAAATTCGACTGTCATCTTATGTTGTTATATTATTTCTTCCAAGATGATAATCGGATTCGAACGTCATATTGTTTGAAAATAATAAATCGTAAACACAAATTTAAAAGGAAACATAAATACATTCATAAATAGAAATGTATTTTTTTACAATGTTGGAGAAGGATGGCTTTTAAAATACAACCAAGGTACAAAATGTTTTTGGTTACAAGAGAAAAGAAATCGATTCAATTCGATTTCAACTATAACCATACACAAGAAAATATGCACTATCTCAAAACATACTAAACTCTGTGCACAACCAACCTTGGTTCTTGGATCTCAGAAGTCAGAGTCAGAATCAAGCAATATCTACCCTTCTCGTATCAAAAGTGATCCACCCTCAAGTTCCTTCCCACACGGCAGACATAAAACGCAATGAGTCGCAAGACTCAGCAAGCAACATTTACCAAATGGACAACATTCCACATTTCCATTTAATAATTATTATGCAATCACTAGTGAACACAAATTCATAATCAATTCCATAACCACAGTTAATCACAGCACAATTTGACATGCAAACATAAATTAATTCAGACCAATAACCACATGTAAACATTTACCAGAAATAAGAAATCATCGATCCACGAGTGATTATTCTGAACTACACGCAGTGGTGGTCAAGTACGCAGTGTCGCTGCCGCCATGCGTAGTCCAGGTACCAGTAGACGCGTGGTCGTAGCTGAAGTACGCGTGGTCACAGCGACTGCGCGTACTTAGCTGCCACCACGTTTAGAACTCTATTTTCTTGCGTGAAAACTCACAAAACAAAACCATACACAATCCAAACACACAACAACATCAATTTGCATCCTCAATTACATTTCCAGCCAAGATATATCATCATTTGCTCATTAAATTATAAGTAACTCAACTTGTATTCATTTAACCATACAAGATCACATTCCCTCATACATTTCACGAGTACATGATCACCTCTACATTCAAATACCACTCTATAACAAGCTCCTTATTTTTACAACATTCCAATCATGGAATCACTTCCAAGCACATACACTTAAAAATCCCATAAGAACATAGAAACATTCACATACATACATACATTCATGCCATATTGCACAAACGTAATAAGCTCATCATCCAATTCCAAAACATGGCATCCAATCATGCGATCACATTAAATTTGACTTAATGATTGTGAATGTATGTCCTCTAATGCATTTCAATGCAATACTCATGATCTCAACTCTGGTTTTAGAGTTACGCCCTTACTTGGCCATTTCTTTAGATGTTTGCAAATGGGCCTCGTCGACCGGGAGTACATGATTACAATTTAGTATGGACCATAGATTTTTACGCCCTTACTTGGCCTGAATAACGCCCTTACTTGGCCTGACATTAACAGCACATCATGTACACTCCTCAACAACCACACAAGCCACATACTCAATTATCACATTATGTACAATAACTCCAGATATTTTGCAAACAAGGCACACAAGCAAGGAATGTTGCATTCATATTGTTTACCTGGAAAGCAATGTCTAATGCTCAGACTGGGAACCTCCCTCACAGTGATTTTGACCTCCTATTACACAAATTATAAATTTACATTAATTATATATGCATGGTACTATGTAAAGATGATAAATTAATGATGTTCATATGCCTATACGCTTAAATACTCCCATTTCTTTTCCTTTCCTCTTCCTCTCATTAATGTTCCTCAACAACCTTAACCTAATTCTTTTCCCTTCTTTCCACCAACCACCATTAACGTTCCTTACAGATTCATTTAAGTACATTATGCATTTCCCACCATCTATCACAATCATTATACCTAAATTCTTAGAATCTTCCTTCTTACACATTTTTCTACCCTAGTTCCATTCTCTCTCATCAACTAATACCCAATCAAATTGACCATCATAATACCCTCAATAGGGCCCGAAGAAACTTACCTAAGCAACGGTACTCAGAAATGAACCTTGGGCTAGGAAACCCAAACTCGTCACTATTCGCAGGTGGCTTTCAAACACTGATTTCGGATACCTAAAACACGTTTTAACACCAAAATTGGTTACCAACAGATAATACACATGTTAAGCTTTCCAACGAGCCATTATTTGCTCAAATTAGAGCTTAAACGAAAGAGATTTAAGGCCGGAAACTGGTTTATATATAAAAACGGGATTCACAAATTCATACAAGAAATTCTCATCGAAAATCAATCTCCAATTGATTCCAAATTTCCTGGATACTAGGGTTTCGCTAGGAAAGACAATTTCTAGGGTTTTTGGCTTTGGAAAAGTGATTTGGAAAGATAGTAACATGTATGGTGATGGTAGAGAGAGACAGAAACAAACTAACTTATAAGATATCAGTTTTGGACAATTTTGCCCCCGAGTACTATTGGTTCCCCGTTTCTTCATGTTTCTCTTTCCTGGTTAACTCAACAACCTCCGATTTTTATTTTCCACTAATTCTCATCCATTCAACCCAGTTATTATTTTAAATGATTCGCGAAAAATTTATTTACATTTTCCATGTATTTAATTAAAATTCATTTATTTATCAAAATTTTCAGGCGTTACACGTTGTCGCTACCAAACCGCGTAGTTCCGGTGCAAACAAACGTGCGATCAAGGAAGAAGTACGCGTGATCACAGCGAGCGTGCGTACTTTGCTGCCAGCATGTGTGGATATTTGGTTTCCTGCATGAAAAATCAAGAATCATACTACACATTTTTACCAACACTTCCTATCAAAAATTATCATCTCAATTCACTCATCAACCAACATATTTCATTTTAATTGCACATATACTCACATTCAATCAACCTATAATCATATGACCATGTATCAACATACCATCTCATTAAAAAACTAATCCATTCCCAAACACATTCACTCATAACTTCCATAACAACATAGAATATGTTACACTCATATTTACATAGCATTGTTTCCAATACATTCACAACTCATATCATAATTCACAAGCATAACAAGCTCATAATTTTGTAGTCACAATGGATGCGGCATATTGAATGTGAATGCATGACCCCTAATGCATCTATTAATGTGATCACTCATGATCCCAAACTTTAATTTCAATCTACACCCTTTCATGGCCATTATTATTGACGTTTACAAACGGGCCTCGTTGGCCAGGAGTGTTGGTTATAAAGTACTATGGACCATAGATTTTACACCCTTACTTGGCCTGAAATTTCCCCTTACTTGGCCTGGCACGATCAGACACTTTAAAGTGTACCGAGTCTTTCCACTGTGCCACGGCATAGATATACTAACCGTAATTACGGTCCCAAGAGCCATAACCACTCCCTCAATTTATGCTCACTATAAGCCATCATTTTATTTCAACTTGCTCCTTGTGAGCTCCATAGACAAGCATGTTATATGCATAAACCATGCAACCAAAAACATGCATTTGCCATTCACTCATGCCATGTTTTTCATTTAATGTTGAGTTCAATCCACTAACATTCTCAACACAACATCCATTCATTAATTACAGTCAACCATATCACAAGCAATCATATAAACATCAAACATAATCAACATCCTATATCACAAGCAACCATATAAGCAACAACAATCATCCATCAACCACCCTTAGCAAGTTATACAATCCACAATCATTCTCATCACAACTAATATGATCAAGTACACTCATTCATGGAATCAATCATACAATCATCATTCATGATAATCACATTTATTAATACTCAATCAATCATTTCACAATCAAAACATACAAATATAGGGATAGGTTGCATTCATGTTACTTACCTTATAAGAATTGCCTAATGGCTCGATTGGGATCCTCCCTCACCATGATTCTGATTCCCTATTAAACAAATTATGATTTTATATTAATCTCAGGTGCATGAGATTATGCAAACACAAAAGATTAACAATGTTCTTATGCATATGTGTTAGATAGTTCAATTCCTCTTTCTTTTCTCTCTCTCTCTCTTATTAATGTTCTTCCTAACTATCGCATTTAATTCTTCTTACCCACCATCATTAATGCTTCCCACAAATTCATTTAGGTATAGTTTTACAATTCCTACCATCCAACACATGCTAGATGTCCAAATTCCTAAGACTTTCCTTTCAAAACCCTAAACATCTTCCTACCCTTATTCCAATCTCTCTCATCATCGAACACCCAAATAAATTGACACTTAAAACACTATTAGTAGACCCCACAGAAGCTTACCTAAACGACGAAACACAGAAACGAACTCTGGTCTAGAAAACGTCACTTCATAAGGTTCCACTTCTTTCAGCGATTCTGAGTCCCTAAATCATGATTTAACACTAATTATGGTTACTAATAGTATACATGTTAAGCTTTCCAACGAGCTATCATTTGCTCAATTCGGAGCTCAAACGAAAGAGATATGATGTAGGAAAGTTAGGGTTAGTGAAAAAAACGAGATTATCAAGATCACATAAAAAAAGCTTACCGAAATTCGCCCACTGACCGATTTCAGAACTCCTGAATGGTAGGGTTTCGTGAGGAATGATGGTGGTAAGGATTTTTAGCTATCGAGAGAGAGTATGGAGGGAAAGAAAACGTGTGTGTATGTGTATGATGAAAGAAAAGGCATAAGTAAGGTTTTAAGGTTAATTTTGTGAATTGATTTGGACGATTTTGCCCGTTTGGCTATTTATCTGATAACCTTCTTCCCACTCGGTTTAACAAGTCCCGATTCTTATTTCCTTTAAATTTATAACTATTTTACCCTAGCTCTCAACTCTCTCCACTGACTTAGTATTCAAAATATTTTGTGAAAATTTTATTCCCATTTTTCTAGGTATTTTTTTATTTTTTTTATATTTTAATTAAATGAAAATTTTAGGACGTTACATAAAAGCTTAATATTGGTTTTATAGTTTTAGGATTCAGGCCCGTGTTATTGATCATACATCATTTGCATCGTTTGTGTTATTTAATCGAGAAGCCACTCAACTTACCAGTCAAAGTACTTACAATTTGAGATCTCAAGTAGAAATGGTATTTTGATTTGTTTAATTATTTATAATGTTATAATTTTATGTATGAATAATTTTATCTAATATGACATTATTATGAAAGAATTTTATATTTTCTCAATTTTTCTTATAGGATGAGTTTGAGTGTTATTTACCTGATGGAATAGCTAAATTGGCAAATAAGAAATATATATTTAGAGTGAAAGTGAAAGATAATAATATCAAATATCCTAATTCAACATACACGGTGTTGAATGTACTTGATGATGCAAGTTTGTTAATTTCTCTCACTAATCCTACCAATGGAGTCAAGGAAATTACTTTAAATCTTGCTATTAATTTTTCAAAATTTCCGTTGTAATAATATTTATAGATATAAGTTTTTGTAAACTTTATTATTTACAATAATGTTTTGTAGAAATCGGTGGATGACGTTGTTGTGGTAGACTTGAATGATTCTAAAACACCAACAAGCACAAGGAATCCAAAAGTAATCGACTTGGATAACATAGAAGAATTTAATCAAGTTGATGAAGAATCATCATCTAATATCTCTTACAAAAAAATCAAGGTTGAGAAGGACGATTAACTCTAATCATGTGAAGACATTTATGGCTTAAGTTTTACTTTAGTATTTTGGTGTTCGAACAGATTTTATTATTTTGTTTGATCTATTTTTATGACGCTTTTATAAGAATGGTTGAAAATTTTTTTATTTCAGTTATTTGAGGATTTTTTTTTTCATAATAATATTTTAAGACATTCATATATTTCAAATAATATTCTATCACCAGGTCGACTTAAGGAGCATAGTCGGAGAGCTTCATTGTGATAGCAAGTTAAGGAATATCTACATGTCGATAGAAGAAGTTATAAGGTTGAGTTCCTAAGACTAGATTTTTTTATTTAATGGAGTCATCAACCCTTTATACAACTCTGATTCCATGTTTTTCTGCACATCGAACAACCATATGCCCAATGATTCATCCACCATATCTCTCGATCATTCTGACTTTGAGTGTTTGTCGCACCTGATGAAGCAAATGATGAAGTCTGTTTCAAGCCATATGCCCAAGAGCTGCATCTATTTCAGATCCCACTATGCCAAATTGAATTAAAATAAATCAGAAGTCTAAGCACAATTCATGTTGATTATGTTTATTCACAAAATTGCCATATTGTTTATCTGATTCTTGAACAACAACAAAATATATAATTTGTCTAAAAAATTAATGTCTTGGCCTAATTAGCTTTTGATTTAATTAAATATGTTATCTTGATCCAAAATTTTGTCAGTTCAAATTAAATTAAATATGCTAAAAACATTCATATATTCCTTAACTTGCTAGCACAATCAAGCTGTCTGACTACACTCCAATTTCTAAATTTCAAATAATATATTATGCAAGAATTATTCTAAGTTAAAATGCTAAGACATTCATATATTTCCCTTTTGATTTTATTTTTTATCTTTAAATTTTATTAGTCTATAGAAAATAATTTCAATAATTCTCAAAATTTTAAACAACAAAAAACTATAACACATAAAATAACAGGGCAACACCCGGGTCATACACTAGTTTTTCAAAGTATATATGCAATCAACCCATATAACAATACTTAGCTTACCAACATCTAAGCTAGACCTGACAATTCAGGTTGACGGGTTGAGTTCGTGTCAGGTTAACATGACTTGTTAACACGATTAATTCAAACTCAAACCCGACTCATTTAATAAACGGATCAGAAAGTGAAACCCAAACTCGACCCGTTTAATAAACGGATTGACGGGTTGACCCATTTAACTTATACAATTAGGTAAAATCGACAATTTTTGACTCAAAAACACGATAAAAAGAGTACGCGATTAGACATGACAAAAGACACAAATTCAAGTTTTTTAATGTTAATGTCATAAATAATGATATTCCATAGAAAAATTCACTAACATGATTCACCGATTTAACTAACGCAGATTATCCTATTTATTTATATGGGTTAAGATGTTAAATAAGTTAAAAATTAACTTATTTAACATCTATTGCATAAACTTTAAATTTAAATATATGTTAGATCTATTGTTTTAAAAAATTATGGTCTCATATTTTTTTTTTCATATTTTTATATTAAATTTTTATGTATGTTTTAAATATTTTATTTTATAAAGTTATTAATAAATTTTTAACGGGTCATAACAGGTCGTAATTAGGTCGTGTTGAATTTACCTATTTAACTAAATTTTTTACGGGTCATAAACGAGTCAACCTATTTACGATCCAAACTCATTTATACCAACCCAAACCCGTTTAACTTTGTGTCGGGTCGTGTCAAGTTGGCAAGTCGAGTCAACTTTTGCCAGGTCTAATCTAAGCCCTCTATAGGGAACGACTTCTCTTAAATTTTTCCTTAAGAGGGAATCAATAATAATCTCATCAATTTTCTTAAGAAAAATCATAACTATTTTATAACATAAACACATTTTATTAACATATCTTTGTTTTTATTATTTCTGATAGAATTTAATAATCATACTTATTTTATTAAGGAGAATCCACTTTCAAAAATTATTTATATTGTTGTTGCCTGAAAACAACAAATAAAATTGTTTGTCGCTTCACGAATGAATTCTGCAAAAAAGATAAAAGTTAGAGAGATGATGGTTTGATCCCCCGATTACACTCTGATGATTAAGTTAGTAATTGGAGAAAGGGGTAAACAATTTTAATGGAGTAATATGATAGCTTTCAGAGCGTACCTTGAATGGTAAAGTAAAATCTAATTATAGACAACTGATCATAATCTGTTATCGTGATTTTCTTTTATTCTGATTTCCTTTTGAATTTTGAAGTTGAATTATTACGTATAAAATGACACTTTATCTTTTCTTTGAACTTGATGAATTTCTATTGTGTGTTGGGTCTTTACTTAGGTTGTAGGTCATAACAATAGCTCTCCACTTTTATATTTGGGTCTTTACTTGTAGCTTTAAGTTTTTTTTTTCAATAAGAGTGCTGTTTAATCGAAATTAAAAATGAAAATATAAAGACACTTTAGTATGGAAGCAAATCGATGCAGTTCTTCATTAAGACTTAGCTAAAGTGCCATTGTGTAAAAAGAATAGGCAAATGCCATACTTACAGTTATGAACAATGAACTATGGTATGCATACATGTGAATTCAAAGGAAAAGTCTGACATTTTCTTTTATGCTTTTGAGACATAATTTAGCAATTAATTCATGGAAACTCATAGTTTTTACCACATATTTCTTTTGTGCCAACTATCCTTTTTCAATTAAGCAATATAACTTCTGGCTTATTCATTTAAGCTTGGTAACGGTGATGGAATGACTTTGATAAATATTGAAGAGTGGTATTATTATTATTTATATTGATTTTTTATTATTATGGGCAGCTACTAATAAATATGGTGACCGGAAAATTTTGATAAATATGAAGATTACATGTTACTTTAAAAGTCTTTTTAGATGCTCAATAGAGTTTGTTGAACAAGTGAGTAGAAAAGCTTGAAAATATCAAGCTCTCATGTGGTAAAGAAAATAGTGAGTAGAAAAGCTTCAAAATATCAAGTTCTCACCCCACAAAGAAAAATGTGAGTAGAGAAGCTTGAAAATATCAAGCTCTCATGTGGCGAAAAAGTGAGTAGAAAAGCTTGAAAATATCAAGTTCTCACTCGACAAAAAAAAAAGTGTAGAAAAGCTTGAAAAGTCAAGCTCTCATATGATCAAGCTATAAAGTGAGTAGACGAGCTAGAAAAACCAAGCTCTCACACGATCAAGCAACAAAGTGAGTAGAAAAGCTTGAAAAACTAATCTCTCACATAATCAAGCTGTAAAGTCAGTAGAAAAGCTTGAAAAACCAAGCTCTCACACGATCAAGCTACAAAGTGGGTAGAAAAGCTTGAAAAACTACGCTCTCACACGATCAAGAAACAAAGTGAGTAGGAAAGCTTGAAAAATCAAGCTCTCACATGATCAAGCTACAAAGTGAGTAGAAAAGCTTGAAAAACTAAGCTCTTACACGACGAAGAAACAAAGTGAGTAGAAATGCTTAAAAAGCTCTCACATGATGAAGAAACAAAGTGAGTGGGAAAGCTTAAAAAAGCTCTCACATGAGGAAGAAACAAAGTGAGTAGAAAAGCTTCAAAAATCAAGCTCTCACATGACGAAGAAACAAAGTGAGTAGAAAAGCTTGAAAAACCAAGCTCTCACGATTGAGCTACAAAGCTGATGTGCGCGTAATATGAGCACATTTTTCACACTTTAGTTATGTATTACGTAAAACATCCCATTTTAGTTACCTTATTAATTACGTATATTTTAAAACATTTATCATTAAGTTTCATACACTTTATTATTGTTACTCATCATTAAACTTTAGTATACTTTGAGTAAATTCATACCAATATTTTGGATATTCCATTTCTTATTATTCCGTTATATACCTAGAATATCGATCGTATTAGTTAACACATCTATGGATTAAACTTTATGTTAAGCTAATACGCTCTTTATTCTTTATTACTTAAGTTCATACTTTACGTAGAACTGCTATATAACGGCTATAATCTGGATATCCCATAAAGCCCTATTGCATTCATGCAAACAAATTTCAAAAATATGAATAGTTCTCAAACATGCAATCATTTATTTAGCAACATACACCTCAACCATCATATCTAGATCTCAATCACACAACCTCAGATATATATACATATCACTATATCAACAAACTGTAGATATCATCACACTCAACCTCTATCAATCTAAAACAAACAACATATAATCCATATATCAAAATCTCATCATATAACAAGCAAAATGTATGCAAAATCTCCTAATGGCATCAGCAGAAGAGAAAGAAGTGAGTTGGCTAGCAGCTGTCCAACCTGTAGCAAATCACTCTCTGACAATTCTAGTACAAATGTCTATCACTGTTAAAACCTATACCTGAAACAAACATCACAGTTGCGTGAGTTACGGGCTCAGTGAGTAATCTTTAATTCATTTAATGTGTAACATCCTAAAAATACGTATAAATACTGTAGAAATACGTATAAATACGTATAAATACGTATAATTTTTTCGCGAAAATAAAAATAAATAATTCAGAGAAAAATATAAATATTTTTAAGAATATAAAAATCTGAAATATTTAAGTCGATCGTGAAAGGAAAACGACGACAAATTATAATTATACGAAAGAAGAATAATTAATTCTTCGCGTTTCCCTAAATGAAAAATTGAGGAGAAATAAATAGTGGGAATATCAAGACAATTATATTTGGTTATTGATTTTCGATAATTTCGAAATCAGAAATTTATTTGAAGTCGTGGTGAAATAAATTACGAAACAAAGTTGACGCAATA
>CANYCX011811513.1:0-23678 GCA_948193385.1 Breynia disticha f. nivosa | reverse complement strand
GGCATGTAGAGACATTAAGGGAAAACTTACTGAGTATTGAAAAATATACTCACCTGTCATTGCTGGATTATGTGCAGATCGTCAGTAGCAGCTGGGACTTTACAGCGGAGCGGAGCACGGCGTGTGATACGGACGGGATAGGTCGGCTCTCCTCCCATCTTTTTGGGGATTTCACATTTTGGATTTTGTATAACCACATTTATATCAGTGTAAACTTTTATTGGCACTTGCATTGGTTTAAACCGTAAATTTTGGGCTTCCGCAACTTCTGATACTTTCATTGTATTTCATCGGTTTTAAAGAATGCATGTATGCCTCGTTTTAATTTGTATGTTTACACATGTATGTTTTATTTATTTCTTTCTATGGATAATGGTTTTAAAAAGAAAAAAAATATGGTCCTAAAATCGTATTAAATTGAAAAGGAGATTTAAAGAGTTTGGGGCGTCACAATATCCATCGTGAACATAAGTCTTATTGATATGTGATGACTTGTGGTTGAAGATTCAGATATACGTATGAGTGTTCCTTATGGTTGTGCTGAGTTGAATATTGATTGGTTGAGATTGTTTGATGGTTAAACTCAACATTGTGGTTGTGAAGCATAGCATGATTGGCTTGTTAATGCATGAGTTGGGGGCATGGGTTGTGCATGTATCATTCATGCATCGGGGCTCTTAGTGAGCAATTTAAATAAAATGATAAGGGCTCTTTGTGAGCATAATGAGGGAGTGGTTATAGTTTAAAAGGTATATCACACGTCGGGGATTTCAGTCTGAGTTACGACCTCTGAGGATATATCAACCACCTACCTTGGGCTACACGTCTCAGGCTAGACTTGTAACGCCCCAAAATTTTGTATTTAGTTAAAATATCAAAATAAAATACGAAAAAAATACAAGAAAATTTTTTGCAAATTATTTAAATAAATAATTGGAGGAATTAATTGAGATTTATGATAAGGGAGATTAAGAAAAATTTAGAAAGATTGTGAATTTCGAAAATTTCAAAATTTGGAATTTAATGTGGGTCGAGCTAAAATAGATTACGAAGTAAAGTGGACCCAAGCCAACCAATAACATTAAAAACCAAACCACCTACCTTATTTCTCCACTCACACGACACTCCCACTCATCTCCTCTTCTTTATGTCATCTTTTTCCTTCTTTTCCTCCTCCACTTACCAACTTCTTCTTCCTCCTCACCTTCCTTCACAAAATCTCCATTTCACTATCAAACTCCATCCAAATTTCAGAAGCAAGAAAGTTTCCAAATTCATTTTTGACTTGAATTAAGGTAAGATCTTCCATCCTCTCCGTAATTCCCGTTTTCCTTTGGAACCCTAAATTCAAATTGTCATAACTCTGTCGATTGAGCTCTGATTTGAGCAAATAAGGACTCGTTGGAAAGATCTAATCGTCTACTATCCATTTCCTTTTTTTTTAATGTTAAAAACGTGATTTACGTACTGAAATTTGCTGAAGAACAGGGACGTGTGAATAGTGACGAGTTGGGTTTTTCGTGACCGCAGGAATTATGGTTTTTTGTAGCTTGGGTAAGTTTCTTTGAAGCCTATGGATAGTGTTTTAAGTGTTAATTTGATTGGGTGTTGTATGGTGTATGAGATAAAAGCTTAGTTATGTGAGTTGATATGGTTGGAATGAGGAAAATGGAAGTTAAGATGTTTTGGATATGTTGGGTAGCATTAGGCATCAATTTAGATATAACCAAACTTGTTTGTAACAATAATGGAGGTGAGTGTTAGAGAAATTGAGAATGGAAGTAAATAGGATATTTGAATGTGGGTGGTTAATTGAAGAGAAAAAGAGTGAAAGAAAGAGTGTAATTAAGAAACAAAAGAAATAAAATAAGTGCACTCTTTCATTTCCATTAATTAATGAATTGTAATTGATGTGCAAATAAAATTGTTAATGGTAGGAAATGCATATCACGATGAGGGAGGTTCCCAATCGGATCGTTAAACGTTTCTTGCAAGGTAAGCAAAATGAGTGCAACTATTCTTAAATTTGTTTGTTTTGAATATGAATGATTATTGGTTGACATGTTTGTGTTGGTTGTTTGTAAGATTGAATATGTTAAATTGCTAGTATGTGTTTGGTTAGAATTGCATGATTATATGTTTATGTTCATTTGCTATACTTGATGATTTGAGAAATTCATGAGAATTTTGTGTTGGTAATGTTATTGGTGGAACATCATTGGATGTAAAGTATGGCTTTAACATATATTGATGTTTTGTATGAATATGTGTAGCTATGCTATGAATTGGTTGAGATTGTTGTGGTTGAATTCCACATTTGATGTTGTAGCATGGCATAAACATGCATGATTGTATTATATGATGATTCATATATCATGCATGCATATAGGGGCTCTTAGGGAGCAATGTAAATTAATGATAAAGGCTCGGTTGTTATGGAAAGGATGATCTTGTGTTAAGAGTGTATTGGTATGTGTATGTTTTTTAATGTGTTATGATGTTAATTAAAGTACAAACTAATATGATCACACTTAATTATGGAAGTAAGTGTGACTGTAGAAATTCTTGCAAAATGTTGACTATTGGTAGACTTGATAATTGTCGGATTAGATATGTTATACGTTGTGCATTTGCATTAATCATAATTGTGCAAAATTCTGGATTTGGATGTTGATATATTGAAGTTTTGAATGTTGGTAAGAATGGATATGAGTGTTCTTGAAATTGTGTATGGTTGCTTTGAGATTTTGCCAGGAAAACAGTGACCTACGCATGGTGGCCTATAAGTACGTGGGGTTGCTCTAACCACGCGTACTCTCTAAATGACCACGCGTTTGTCTGCACCAGACTACGCGCAGTGGCAATGACACCGCGTACTTTTTGACCACAATGCGTAGTATGTGTTGACACCGCGTGCATCACTTTTTTCTAATCTTTTGGTTAAGAATTATACTTTATTTCCTAAATGGTTGAGTATTTGTGTTATATTTTGGTTCAGGGATGTATAATGTGAAGCTATGTGATTTTACTTAAATTATGAATTGTTTTGAAGTGGAATAAATAAATGTGGGATGGTTTTCCATGTCGGTAAGTGTTGCTTATTAAGTGTCAAAACTCATTTGTGTTTTATGCTTGCCATATTCAATATTGGTAGAAAACTTGAGAGGGACAGATTTTGGACGTAAAGGTGCGAAGTTTTATATCACGACTCAGCTAGAAGATAGAAGAACCAAGGTGGGCTGTGCACTATGGTGTTTGAATTTTTCATGTAAAATATTGTATCAGAAAATGTTAGTGCATTTAATCCTTTTTGCTAGGTTATTATTGATGTGGAATTTTTTAGGTTCCTTTTCTTTAATAATCAAGAAAATTTTTGTATTACTTCAATCTTCATAAAACATATTTCGATAAATCTTGTATGGTTAAAATTTGAAGTAATGAAATGTATGTTTTATAAATTGTTTTAAATTAATATTTTCAAAAATTAAAATGACTTCCACGTTTGAGTACGACTTCTTGGGGAAAAAGAAATAATTAATTATGGAAATGGTAGTCCAATTTGGGGGTCACAAAGGCGATATTTAGGCCAAGTAAGGGCGTAAAATCATTGGCCATAGTACTTTATAACCACATACTCCCGACCGAAAGGCCCATTTGCAAATGTCAACTTTATGGCCAAAACAGGGTGTAAATTTAAAACTAAATGGGATCCCGGGTGGTAATGCTTAGGAATGCATTAGATAACGTGCATTCGTAATTATCATATTGCATATGATGAGTTCTTTATAAATTATGATATGCATATGCATATATGACTATGAAATGATTGTGCCCGAGTATATGTTTTGCCTCGTGTGAATCATGAGTGTTGAATTATGTTATCGGTAGATATATATATATATACCTGTGACCCAGTTTATGTGCTTGTGAAAGAAGAATATTTGTATAGGACCATTGAATTAAAAAATGTATGTACATGGTGTTGATCGATTATAGAATATTAAAATGGTGGATTGGGTTGTCGATGCCATGTCTGTTCTTGGTTATGAACTTGGTGAGGAATGGGATGTGATATATATATGGTTATGATTTGGTTGTGAATATGATGACTGAGCATGGGCAAAATGTTTTGCTATGGTTGTATGTGAAACAGTGTATGAATTGGAATTTCTTGATACTTTTGAGATTATGTGAATGAGTTGTACAATCGGTAGCCTAATTGTTTGATTGAATGTCAAGTGATCTGAATGATAAAATGATACGTGTTAGTGCCAACCTCTTGAATATATGTTAATCAATTTGGATATTATAGATACATATATTGATCCTGATTGAAGGTTATTTGGTTGAGTGTAAATTTGAGGATGTAGTCATGATTGCTATGCGTGTTGATAATGAGAATTGAAAAGATGGATTTTGTTGGCTAATAATGGAATTGGGAATGGTCAATTGTGATAGGAAAATGTTGGATGAAGTGTATATGTTTGTTGTTGATTTTTCTGCCAGGAAACCAGAGATCCACACATGCTGGCAGCAAAGTACGCGTGCTCGCTACGACCATACGTACTTTGCCATGACAAAGCGTTTATTGACACCAAAACTACGCGGTGTGGTAGTGACAACGCATAGTCGTCTACCACCACGCGTAGTCTCCATTGATCACATGTGCATCTCTGATTTGTGGTTGTAAGTGTGGGTTATTTAATTAAAATTTGAGTTTGTTCAAGTGAATTGTTATGACTTAATTAATGGAAAACATAGCATGGAATTGATTAAGATTTTGTACTTCTTATAATTTGAAATGAATATGAATTAAATGAAAATAGGGACGATTGTCCATTCCGGTAAGTGTTACTTATTGAGTTTCATAACTCACTGCATTTTATGTCTGCCGTGTGGGCAGGGATTTAAGGGATACAGTGGAGGTGCATAGTGAAATTGCTACTAGAAGAGCTGACGAACCAAGGTGGGTCGTGCACTAGAGGTTAACTGAAACTAATGACATGTTTATATATTGAACATTGTTAATGTATATATATTTTAGTTTGATGTGTTATATTAGCATTTTGGTTTTGAATTGATTTCTTTGCTTGTAAAACGCAATTGAGTTTGTAAACATACACATTTTCAATATTTCTGTATTTGAAATCCTTATGAATTATGAGTTAGGCAACCAAAGTATTGCATATTTATAAAATTGAATGTGCATAAATGAATTCACCTCTAATATGTTAAGTCTCAAATTGTGATTTCAAAAACAATTGATTTCCGAGTTCAGGTACCATTCGAGAAATACGTGTATGCAAAAATGAATGGTAATCAAATTTTAGAGTCACAAAATGTGTTACAATTTGTGTAGGAGGCGACAAACAGAACCCGAATCGGGGATTTGTGCCAAATCGAGTCTGCAGGAACGCGAGGTAAGTGTTCTTTGACACTTACTACCGAATGCTTGCCTTGTATGATTAAGTTTATGTTATAAATGTTTTCTTTTGATGAATTGGGAATGAAAATAATCTATATGATAGCCTTGAAGTGCTATGTCTTTATGTGGCTACCTTGGAATGAGTATTGATTGTTTAGAAAGTTATATGTCGGTTGTACCTTGCCTGTTTTGAATGCAAAATTAATGAATTGTGTGGAAAATGTGAGTTGTGTAAGAATAAGTAAGTTGTGTAAAGAGATGTATGGTTTATATTGATGTTGGAATGAGTGGATTGCAAGTGGTGCTTGTGAGTATGTTGTGAATGACATTTGAAATGCTTTGTGTGGGGATTTTCCTACTTTATGAATGTGATGTTCTTATTAGATGTGTGTATGATCCTAAGAGTAAAGCTTATAATGAATAATGGTTGAATATGCATGTGTTTGTTATAAGTGATCCTTTATGCTTATGGTGATGGCTTGAGCCACGAGTTGGCTGTGTATGGAATGTATGATATAAAATTGAGAATGATGTGTTAAGATGAGCTACTAATGCTTGGTTGGTGGTATGATATATTAGGATGTTTCTGGTCATAAGTGAGCTTTTAGGAATGATGTGATGAATTATGTTTGTTTATCATGTGCATTTGATGAATGATCCTTATTGGTTATATGATGAACTCATATGAGTTACGTATGGTGTATGTTTGGTTTGTGTAATGAGTTAGCCGTATGAGCATGTTCGCTTAGTTTATGATATGGTTGAATTGTTGAACATTCATGTGCATTTGTTCTTGGAGAAAGTTTGAGATAAGATTGCAAATGCAAGGAGTTGCATTCACTCATATCATGTGTACATGTCATGGGTATCATTGCGTGTTCATGAAAATGGTTTTGTGCCCAAATGTAAAAGAAAAGGGGTTTGTGCCCAAATATGGAAAAGGAGGTTTGTGCCCAAATGTAAAAGCAAAGGGGTTTGTGCCCATATATGAAAGAAAAGGGGTTTGTAACCAAATGTAAAAGGAAAGGGGTTTGTGCCCACACGCGCGTAAAAAGGGGTTTGTGCCAAAGAAATGAAAGGCTCCAGAGCATTGCATTTGCGTGTTAGCATTTGTATATTTATGGATGCATTCATTCATTGCATCATGATATGATTGTGGTTTGATATGCTTGAAGATATATAGGGATATATGTGTTGTGGTGGTTTGAATGTAAAACCTTAGTATGGGTATGATAATGGATTAAAAGGTTTTAATGTACATATTGTTACCATGGTGTGTGTCTGAGATGATGTGTATGTTCTGAATGAAAATGAGTAGCAGACTTCACAAATGTTAGATTCTGAGGAGACTTGGTGAATTGCATGAGATGTAATAGTTTAGAAATGATCGTGAAAAGGAAATGATGAATGTATGTTGAATATGTGTATGATTGTGTTATGAATTGGATTATTTGAACAAGGATGTTGTGTATGGGTTTAAGATGTATGAAATGATTGAATGTGCGTGTTGTTATGATTTGAAGGAGAATGTGTTATGGTGTGATGATGAAGTGAGGATGTTGATGTATATGCTTATGAATTTGATTATAATATGGTAGAATTGACCATGAGTGTAATGATTTTTGATGAGTTGTGTGTAAAATGGTTAGTTAAGAGGTTAATAGGGTTGGTTTGATATGCCTTGAAGTTGTATGAAGTGTGTATGTATGAAAAATGACTTAAATGTGGGCAGAATGGTTATGATGTTCATTAACGTACGCTATTATAGACAATAACGTACGTTAGGTCATTAAACCTATGTTAATCGAGTTGTAACACACGTTATTCATATGTGTAGCATAACTTACGTTAGACATGTAGTAAACATACGTTAATGATGCCCACAAACCTATTTTTAACCAGAATAACGTACTGATGAATATCTGAAGTGAGATAATGATCTAGGATGATTCTGTAACATATAAAACCCTTAAAGAATTGTATGTGACATGACAACGGTGAGCCATTAGGGAATTAAGGTTCTAATACAACATCGTGTTTCACAAGCATGCCCGTGTTGGCCGAAGATTCCCTTGCAATTCATCTTAACAACACTAGGGTTATCACTTACTAAGTATTTTATATACTCACCTTTGTATGTTGTTGAATGTTGTGGAATGTTGTGTAGTGTGACATGGATTAGAGACGGGACTACGTTTTCGGCAAGGCTAAGAGGTGCGATACTGAAGAAGGTCGAGCTCCTAGTTTTTGTGTTATGATTGTGTTGTATGTCTATTCCATAGTAGTATAGATGAGATTGTAAACATGACATGTAAAATGTTTTCCATTGCTTTCGCATTTCAATAGTTATTTTGTGAATGGCCAACATTGGTCTTTATTAAATGATTTGCAAACTTTACTTCTACTATTTTCTCTCTCATACTTATTTGTTTTAAAAAGAGAAAAATGGTTGCCAAAAATCTGTATTTAATTGAAAATGAGATTTGTAAAATTGGGGTTCACGTTATTAAAAACATTGCTGATGTTAGCCATTTTTTCACTATGTAATATAATTGTTTTTGTTGGGATTTCTTAACCCTTTTAGCTAATAAGTTATATGTGGAATTTTTAAGTATTTTACTAGTCTAGTCAAGATCGATTAAGAATTCTTGGAATTTAATGATTCAAGTTCAATACTTTATGAATTTATAAAAAATAAATTCTAAATGAGTTATTGAACAACAGATTATCAAGTGATTACCCTCTTCTAGTTCAAACACACACTTGTACAAAGGTTTGGATTATGCATGAAACATCTTACTCTAATCTTTAGCTATTTACCATACTATTATCAATTATTACGTACATATTAGGTCATTTTCAATTATATAGAATATTATAAAAAATTATTATTTTATATATATGACAACAAGTTATACAACAGAGTTGAGATCAGAGTTTGAAAAACTTTGAGTATTTTAACTTTCAACTGACCAGGTGAGTAATCTAGCTCACTTAAATAAAGTAATATGAGATAATGTTTTATATATGAGTGGATGATATAATGATGTAAATCAATGGTATGTGTATATACAAAAATGAGATAGGGAATCAAATCACAAGAATGGAATGCAAATGTATGAATGTATGTTAAATGTTTATATGGTATATGTGATAATGATTGTTGGATGATTGGTGGAGTTTGTGGAGATGAGCGAAGGTGAAATTAATTAATCAATCAAAGAATGAGTAGAAATCCAAAGAACGAGTAGGAAAATAGAGAATGAGTAGGAATATGGAGAATAAGAAGTAATATGAAGAAAGAGTAGAAAAATGCAGAGATGTGCACAATATATGTGTTAATTTGATATGTGCATAAGAGTTAATATGAATGGCTGCATGAGTATATATTGTACATGTTGAATTGAAATGTAATTTCATGCTTTATAAAAGTTAATGATCACTAACTGAGTTTGCATCTCATAAAAATGTGTAATTTTGGTTTCAGGTACAAAAATGCTAGATAGGTGTAGATAAAAGTAATCTAGCAGGTCAAACGACTAAAGCTTTAGACTCTCTCTCTTCCCTTCAAACACATCTTATAAACTAAATCATGTGCATAGTTGTGTGTTCTTTTGTGAATGTTTTGTATAACATAAAGCTTGTTAGCTTTGGAATTATGTTAGATGTTTTTAATGTTAGAAAATATGAAATGAATGAGTTGAGCAGTTGATGTTGTTGTTTGTTGAGTTATTTAAAATTAGAGCTTAAGAATGAACTAAATGATATATTTACAAATGACAATTTGTTGATTTTTGGATTATTAAATCTGTTATGGATGGAGAACTTAAGGATTATGATGGTTAAATATGTTTGATTGTTTAAGTACTTACACATGTATTTTAAAACTGTGTGAACAATCTAGAGGGTTAATCTCTTAATCTACGGTCTAACACGAGTCGTGTAATGGACAACGGGAAGGCTGTAGTGCATTGCACAGGGTGTGTAATAGACCACAAGTAAAAGAAAGAAAAGTAAATAAGAAAGAAAGTTTCAAATGATAATATTTATATTACATGTTAAAGATGAAAACAAAGGAATAAAGTTAAAGGAAAAATATTATTCACATGGTTATAGCCATAAATAAATTATGGTGATATAAAATGGTCAAAAAATGGGTAAAATTGGTCAGAACCGAGATAAAACGTCATTTAACATATTCACACATATCCTAAATGATAAGAAGCACTACCACAACCCCAAAAACCACCCACAAACACCTCTATCAACCTTCCCACCATTCACAATCTTAGGAGATCTAATACTCACATAAAGAAAAGGGCATCCCACTTAGAAAGAAATTAAACCTCATACAAGGTAAGCCTCTAATTTGTTGGTATTTTTGTAAGAGTAAAGGATGAAAATGGGAAGGAAATTAAGTGGGTTGTTTGCATGGTTCCTTAAGTGTGAGGGTACATATAAGAGTGAGAAAAATAAAATTGGTTTTGAGTGTGGTCTTTGTAGAAGAGGAAGGAGGAGGTATAAGTAGGGTTTAATGAGAAAGGTAAAAAATTTAAGGGAAAGGGTGAAGTCTAAATGTTTGAATGGTTATAGAGACAAGTGAAAATGGTTAAGACAATAGAAAGTAATAAGCTTTATAAGACAAACACATAAAGAAGAGTTTTGTTGGTTTCGTGTGTTCGTACATGAATTTTTATTATTTTTAGGAGTAAACGAGAACGCGGAGTTAAAGCGGATTCCAAAGAGGTAAAAGTAGCTCAAACTTATGAGTTGAGTGTGTCTCCAGCTCTTCTTTGTTGGATTATGCAATGTATAAGGTTCATGAATGATTTGAGAAAATTATTGATAAATTACACATGAATCATATGAATATGGCTATAAATAATTATGAATGCATTGGTGATATGTATATGGCTTATTGCATTATTATAGAGTGCATTCATGATCATAACATCATGTGATTTTTTGGACTAGAAGTGTTAAAGGACATAAAAGTTGCATTAGATGTGTTAAAGGACACAGAGGTCACATAGAGGTGTCAAAAGACACAAAGGTCGTGCAGAGGAGTCAAAGGATTTATAGGAATGGGCACACAAGAGTTATTATTGGGCGTCAAAGAATGCATGAATTATTATTGGGCATCAAAGGATGCATGAATTATTATTGGGCATTAAAGGATGCAATACCTAATAAAATTTAGGAGCACTATAAAGTGCAAGAAAAGAAAATGGAAAGAAAAACATACATCACAATGCATTAATGAGCATTTGTGTTGTGTGACAAACAGAATAACATGAAAAAGCATGAGACATGATGGACTCTAGATCATCAAATTCAAAGTTATTGAACATATCAAGTTGAAATGAATGAATAAAATGATGTGTTATTTGCTTGAAATCATTTGGAAACATGTAATATTAATGTTTTTAATGACTTGAGAATATGTATGTTCAATATGTAAAAGAAATAGAATGCATGTGGATTGAAAATTATTGTTTTGGTGTGAAAACTTGGCATGCACGAGTTGCAAAATGGGATATGCAAACTGTTTTATAACTCGTGCGTTAATTCTAGATGAAACATAACATCCAGATTTGGAATTGGGATGCAAACAAGCTCATGCACAAGTAGCACAAATTGTGCACTAAACCATTTGTGCACCATTCTATCCAAAATATAATTTGAACAAGGAAAATGGCCTGGTGCACCATTTGCATAAATCGTGCACCAAACCATTTGCACTCTTCCAATGCAAAGTTTTGTGAACTGTTTGGTACACAAGCTTGACTGACCGTGCATATGCTGAATTACATATTTTTTGAGATGTTTTGAGTCCCATACTTGATGGATATGTTTATAACTTATTGTGAATAATTTAAATGAGTTTCTAATGCCAACTTATTTTATGGAAGCATTAGTAATGGTTTAGGAAAGACATAGTGACTTTGTAAAACTTATAGCAGAAAAGATAGGGAATCAATCCAAAGTTGTGTATGCTTGAATGTGCGAGTGCAATATGCTCTATATGGTTTTGATAGTGACATAGGGGTATGCACTCACTGAGTTTTAATACTTTTTTTTTCTTGTGAATGTTTTATGTGTGTAGATCAATAGGCTAACACGTAGTATTCAATCCATATATGCTGATAACGCTAGTTTACAATTATTTATGTTCAAAGCTTTTCAAACTATCATTTTGTTAAGTGGGAATAAATCTTGTAAACTTTGTTCATAAACCATCTTCTGCCTTTTATGTAGTTTTAAAAATTATGTATTTGTTTTGTTTAATATAATTACATTATGCGAGTGTTCATGATAGTTTGTTGATGTTTGATTTTTATTTTATGAAGGCGAATGGAATTTGTTTTTAAATTGCAAAAAAAAAATAATTTACTAAAAATTATAATTTGGAATTTAAAATAAAAAAAATTGAGAATTAAAAATGGGCTGCAATTAAATATAATAAACCATTTTGGACCTAATTATAGAAATTAGCCTAATGACCAAAACATGCCCAAAATTGAGAATTTTTTATTTTACCCTTTTATATTTGTTTGTCTGTGTGCAATCCAGTAGGACTATTTAATAATGGTAATGAATTTAGTAATTCATAAATCATAGGCATTCTCTAGTAAGACCCTATAATCACCCAAAATCAAATATCTAACGATTGGTGTTCAACTGTGCCATAACAATTCAAATTCTTCGCTTAAACTCTGATATCTTGTTTTTGCATAAGGCATGTCTTTAACATCCTTATTGTGTGCTAAATCACTTTCTTGATCTCTATGAAAATATTAATAAGTTCAAATGAATGATCTCATCATTTTATTTGGGTGCGGCCATACTCTTTCTAATATTTTCTACCAAGTGGCCAGTGATATCATCTCACTTTTACGAGAGGGTCAATCCCTTCACTTCGCTTTTGCTTCTACTTGCAGTCCATAACATACTGACCATGCCTATACTTATCAACCTTTAACTGCCAACCTTTTAATGTCACATTAGGCAGATGTCAAAGTACACCAAAACTTACAATTCAAGTCAAAACAAATTTAAGTCTAAGGACAAAGATTTGACATTGCAAGAGATATGCTAAATTTAGCATTCCCATTAATGATCACTCGCCAAATAAAATGTCCCAACATTGTATATATGAACTCTGTTGTATATCCTATATATGGGACTCGTAGAACATGATCAACTACAAAGCTCATACTAGTCTCAATTTATTTCTATTCCTATAAAAATAACTAACTAGGAATATTTAGAATATTAATCTCAGACCTTCTTGTTAATGTAAGCCCTATCCCAATACATTGTATGCACCTTTTATTATGGATTAATAAAATTATAAGGCCTTGTTTTATCATTTCATATATTGATCTGAGCTATGTGTATGATGGAACAATCCAAGAATGTTGATTAAACACTTGAGGTATCAAAGTTAAGGACCTTGATAGTAGAACCTGGAGGTTCTGAGATGAACATTCTAAATATCCCTTGTCACTTGTTTCCATGAGTATGAAATGAATTAAGACTTAAGACTACTATGAGCTTTATAGGTAATCATGTTCTACGGGTCACATACATGGGATATCTAACAAAGTTAAGGGGTATAATGATGTGGGACATTTTACTAGGAGAGCAATCATTGATGAGAATACTAAAAATTAGTATGTCTCTTGCAATGTGACACTCAAAATTTAATACGAATTTTTTTTCTTTAACTATTAGTCCATTTATGTTTTTCCTAGCCATATTATCTTTTTTTTCCTTATTAACCTAACAAACTTCAAGGTGAATGCTATATACTGACACTAATTTGCGAAACAACTTTCAAATATCATTTTAAAAGAATGAAAGGAAATATAAATCACTATTATATAAAATATCCTCAACACAATAGTGCCTTGGGGAAAACGTCCACGTAGAGTGTAAACGTCCACGTAGCAGCCTTCCTAGTCTGTACACACAAAACACAACCATAGGAACATGAGTATAAAACTCAGTAAGCGTATGTCCGTCTAGTCACTTACCTGTCCATATAAAGTCTAATGCACTCGTTCATTTTATTCTCACTGTTATCTCACTTACCAGGGTTTTGCTCAATGTTTCATGAAAGGTTCCAATCTTTTTCTTAGACACTAGGGTACTTTATCTACGTGTTTAATCCAAGATTTCTTCAGTGATATTAAGTCTAAAAGGGTGGAATTTCAAGTCCCTAACTAGGCCCAGTCACGTACTAACTCTCGGACGTGTTAGGGAAAAATGTATAGGTTAGTATAAGCTTCTGAACACTATTAACGTACGTTAACTATACGATTAATGTATGTTATTCAATATTTTACCTAGTTTAACATATGTTTATCATAAATTAACGTACGTTAATCAATGTAACATGGGTTAAACTCCTAGTTAACATATGTTAATGAGCTACAGACTTCATATCTTGCACAATCCGAGTCACAACAACATGTAACCATGTTTTCCATCTCAACTAGCATCAACCCAAGTCTTTCTCCTACCCTACAACTCACATACTTAAGCTCATAACAACACACAAAAAGGAACACATCAGACATAATTCAATCAACATAAAAATCACAAGTCATCCATATATCACAATTGCCACAACACTAACTTTATCCAACTCTATCCTACATGTTCAACCACGCTCGAACTGAATTTCTTACATACACTTTCCTCCCTAACATTCATCTCATTATATCCACCTTAGTCATACCACATCTATACAAGAACACAATTCAAAAGTAATCCACATGCTACATAGATCACTTTAGAGTCACATCACACATCTCCACATCTCCATATAAAAAATCATAATTCATGTATAAAACCACATTTCACCATTTCCCACCCACAACTCATATTACCCACATGTTGAGCTTTCTTTTACAGAAAAACAAATCACCACTCTCGTATCTGCATACCAACAACCCATATTCTCACACAAGTAAATCAATCATTCCACTACCATGCGATTAATTACCTTTTATCATTCAATCAATAAAAATCACTCATTCATAATTAGCAACTCATATCCTAGCTCCATCTTTCCTAATCATTTTTCATTTTACAAGTTCAAAACATATACATATAAACACAATTCATTTCATATTCTCATGCACTTTATGCATGCACACATATCATATGATATTATACCATTCATATAACATACATCAACATTATGGAATAGATGCTCATCAATCATTCTTATCATAAACTCAAGGATGACCAAATGCTTATATATCGTCTCCAGGACATGCCTTTAGCAATCTTTCTTAATGTCATGTTCTTCTCTCTCTCTTATAGGGTTCTCTCTCTTTCCCCATGGTTGTTCAATCGGTGTTCATACATTTAGAATCACTCAGTCTTGTATGAAACCTTCTTATTCCAGTATATGCGATTAGAATCACTCACTTTCGTATTACCAAATCTCAATCCAGACACATGTGATTAGAATCACTCACTCTCACATTGCCCTTGTCACTGTGATTAGAATCACTCACTCTCACATGACACTATCTCATTCCGAGTATATGCGATTAAAATCACTCAATCTCACATTACCAAATCTCTATTCGGCATATGTGATTAGAATCACTCACTCTCACATTGCACGTGTCACTGTGATTAGAATCGCTCACTCTTACATGACACTATCTCATTTCGAGTATATGCGATTAGAATCACTCACTCTTGCATTAAAAAATCTCTATCTGGTACATGTGATTAGAATCCCTCACTCTCACATTGACCGTGTCACGGTGATTAGAATCCTCTCACTCTTACCTGACTCCATTCTTTCGCAGGTAACTGCTATTAGAATCACTCACTCTCGCATTACCAATGATTATTCAGGCACATGTGATTAGAATCACTCACTCTCACATTGCTTGTGCCACTGTGATTAGAATCGCTCACTATCACATGACACTTTCTCATTTCGGGCACATGCGATTAGAATCACTCACTCTCGCAGTACCATTTTCTAATCGGGTACACATGATTAGAATCGCTCATTCTCACGTTGTCATGTTCTCTTGTACATAGTTTTATTTTCGAGTTTTTGCTCGGTGGTGCAAAATGTGCGATCATCAATAGACTACACACGTATAACACTCACACTTTTCCACATGCCTTTACCTAGTCGTTCAAGCTCATAATACATTCTTTTTATCAATACATTTGCACAAACATATTAAATCCATGAAAGTGCGTCCATTTAATGCTTTCCAAATCAATCATCACTAATTACATACATGAAGACATTTCTCATACATCTCGCACATCGCCATTCAAGTCATTCAACCAAACTCACAACAATCACATACATATTTATGTCGACATTCATGCAATCCACTTTCAAGTATCATCATTTAATCTCATTTAACTAAAGTCACAGTTAATTCCTACATAGGTCAAACATCATACTATGCCCTCAAGACACATCGTTTGGCATATCTTGCATTCATTTTTCTCACACATTTTCAACACACACCTAGGAAACCATAACCACATCCATCATGCATACAAGTCAAACAAACACATTCACTCCATGTATCTATAACTAACCTCATTAAGCAAACACATTGCAACATCATAACATTCTAGACAAACATAAAAACTCATTGCACATAAGCCCACACACTAGTCATTCTCAACACTTTATACCCCACAATTCCTATTTCAAGACTACATATTAAATCATATTAATCATACACTCAAGCCAACATATTTAACCATGCAAGAGACTAAATATGGATAAGTAAGTATGAGCATACACTTACCTCAAATCCCTAGGCGAAGCCCTTCGACGATAGCTCCGGCTTCTTTTGCAAGCTTCGATCCCTACAATATCCATTAAACAACACTCATATGTAAGAGTTTTGAACTAATTTACGTCTCTAATCCCCAATTCCTCTTCCCTTCAATTTTCCTCTCTTGCCTAACCCAAACCTAGTTCGTTTGTTTTCCTCTCTTACGATTCCATTTTCCCATTATGAAATCCATCCTAAGCAACATAAATTTTCCTCATTGTCACCTCTAACTACACAAAAACCTTCCTTTCATCAATCTTCTCAAATTGTTCTGATTTTAGGTTAAATGTTGACACATATATAAACTACCATAAAACCCCTATAAACCCTACCAATTGCACCTCATTTCTCACAGATTTGTTCTAGATTTAAGGCTCTTACGTTTCTCCAAGTTTGCTTCAAACCCTAGATAGGAGGGAAATCCGAATGAAGGAGCAATTCAGTGTTTTGCTGTAAAAATCTACGTGTAGGCAGGAGGATTTGGCGTTTGGGGACCCTTAGAGGGAGTGTCTTAGAGTTTGGGAAAATGTTTTGAAGGTTTGGATGTGTTTTGGCTCGATTTAGGTTATTTCTGTCGCTTAAATGAGGAGTTCTGGGTCCCGATAACGCACGTTAAATAACAAATTAATGTTCATTATATGCAATAATAACGTATGTTAGTTTCACTATTAACCTACGCTAATTTATGAATAACGTATGTTATTCACAAGAATAACGTACCTTATTCTTGCTTGACACAACAAATTTTTGCTTCTTTTCAACTCCCTCTTACACTCGACCTCCTTCCTAACTTCCCTCATCTTCCTCATTGACCGAATTGACTAATTTATATCTTTTATTCATCTTTATATATGCTTTTCTGACTGAAATTTTTCAGGGCGTTACATGCAATGCCAAATATCTATCCATAGATCTGAAATCACTATGTATTTTATTGTGATTTCTAGAGTACTTTGACATACACCTAACGTGTCCGTAAAAGGTTGAAAAGTATGGTATGGTTGGGTATGTCATAGATCAAAAGTAGAAGCATGAGTAAAGTGAAGGACTCTCATAAAAATGAGAGAAGATGTTACTGGCCGCTTAACAGGTAAGATTGGGAAGAGTGTGGCCGAGCCCAAATGGAAAGATTGGAATATTCATTCGAATTTATCAATCTTATCATAGAGACCAAGAAAGTAATTTCGCATTAAATAAGGATATTAGAGACATTCCATATGCAAATCATGATATCAGAGGTCAAGGGAAGAATTTGAATTGCACTAGGATTGTAGGCACTGCTCGTCAGCTATTTAATTTTGGATGAACATAGTGTCTTACTAAAGACCGCCTATGATACATGAATTATTAAATTCATTACTACTATTACATAGTCCTACAGATTGCACTCAAACAAGAGATAATAAAAAAGGGTATTTTTGGAATGTCACCTTAGGTCATATTCCAGTTGTTGGGCCAAATTCGATAATTTGGCCAATTTTGGTAATTGGGCCTAAAAAGATGAAACACAATTTTGGAAAGTGTATAAACAATTTTAAGACGATAAAATTTTTTTCGATAATGTCAGATAATTCGTATCTTAAATTAAGACAAGATGAGAGAGAATTGTGGAGATATGGATACAGTCTTATATTCTTTTGTAAGAAAAGAAGAAAGAGTCAAATCCTATCCCAAAAACTCCCAATTTAGGCCAAGATAGGTAGGATTAAAGAAGAATACAAATTTGATTTTAAAACAAAGATTTAGTCTCCTAAACTATCTAGGCCATACAACCATTTAAAGAAAAGACAGAAAAAACCCTAGTTTTTAACACTTTTCTTCAATATACCATACAACCAAAACCCAACCAAAAATCAAGATTTTGATTCTTTCATAATCTGTTAAATAAAATAAGAGTTTTGGGTTTGATAATATCATCTCATCATCCTGGGGCTTTTAGAATTGCCATTCTTTCATCCGATCAAATGAAAACAAGGTGAATCACTAATACCTTTCGTGCTAGCACACATTTCTCTTGATTTGTGTGTAAGTTTGTAGAGGGACTACACATGAAGTCCTAAAGGTGGTGTCTTAAAGGTAGTATTGATCTAATCAAGGTTATAGTTACATTTTTCTTGCACATACATACACGGCCAAGTCTCTCAAGAGGTAAGAATCAATTCTTTACATTAAAGATTGAATCTTTTATTAACTAGTCTTAGTTTTTAGGCCATATATGATGTTGTATCTCGTTTTTGGTGTGATATTGATTGTTTTATACGTGTTTTTCTATTGCCATAGTATTTTAGATATGTAGAAAACCCAACAGTGGTATCAGAATAGTCACTATAACGATTTAACACATAAATGGCTAAAATCATGAGCTAGTTCTTAAAAAAAGTGGGATGTATTGTATGATCAGGTTATTAGGTGCTAAACTTAGTTTAATACCGCATAAAATAATTTATTTTTATCCTAATAAGGCCTAGTCACGTTTTAGTATGTGTTTGTTCCATAAAATGTAAAGCTAGGTATGTAATTTGATATTTTAAGACTATTTTGACATAGTTTAAATCAATTATACCTAAAATGATTTTATAAAAGCATGAGGGGCTGAATTAGATGTATACATGTGAATTTACATAATTTTATTGCTATTCATAATTTATTTTAGTGGTCTAATCACAAAAACCCTAAACTAGGTGCCTTAGTGAAAGAATTATGACCTAGTTAACCAAGTTTAATTCTTAAGGACTGAAAATGATTTTTGTGATAAATTTAGGGACTAAGTTAGTTTTGGGAAGCTTGGAATTTTATTTATGCATATTTATTTTAAGTATTTTTTACTTAATGCATTCATGTAGATTTTACACTTATTTTTGTTATGTGTAAACTTGTAAAAGAGAAGATTGAATCAACGATATGTTTGGCACAAAATAAGTTGGTGTTTATTTTATGAGCTTGAGAACATTCATTCAATGAATGGTATTGGGCTTGGACCAAGCCCATCACTGTTTTTTAGCTAAAGGAGCCCAAAAGCACAATTTCTCTTAACAATTTAGGCTTAAAAACTTAAAATGAATTTGCCATGTTTATGGTTGCATTTCATCTTGTTTGAGCATGTGGACCTTGGGCCCAAATGGGTGTTGGGAATCTTGTTTGTTAAATGGATTTACATGGAGCATTCATGGGCCTGTTTTTTTGCTTGTAAAAGCCTTATGAACCTATTTTATTAAAGGGTTTGTAAAAGTCTACTGAGCCTATTTTTATAGCTTAAGTATAATTAGTATATTACTAGTATAGAATGGAGGCCCAACCCAGAAGGAAGGGAGTCCAGATGTGAAGGCCCAACAAAGAAGGATGGAGAGCCCATTTGGAGGTGGACATGAAGCTAGAAGAATAGACTATGTAATAATATAGGGCTAGTTATAAGATCATTGGCCCATGATTGCATGTTTACTTTTATGCACTTAGATTATACATGCTGTATATAATGAATGAATGCAACAAAAATGTCGAATATGTTTTTGCCATGCTAAGCCGTAATTAAAATGAAATTAATCCCAAAAATAGAAAGTCAAGCAAATTGCCTCCCTAATTTAACAACTTGTTAAGGCATCAAACATCAAAGTGTGGGCCAGGACAAAGTTAAGCAGGTTGGATTTTCTTTGTGAGGCGGGGCTAAAAATGATGCTCTTCTATGCTGCCATGCTAGATTGTGGGTAGATTATGTCATGGTTAGCATATTAATTGTAGGTTTTGACTTAACATGGGTCTATGATGATGCGTTATCCCTAGGAAATTAATGGGAAGTGTCCTAACATGAAAATGTTAGTCCCATAAGAAATCAAGAGTCATTTTGAGGAAGATGATCAGACGGGGTCCTACCTAAGTAGCCTAGTCTTTGACAAAGAAAAAAGTGGATCTTAGTCCCACGATTAAATCACTAACAAGCAAATTATTTAATAGGATATTAATTCATTGTTGAGTGGGAGTTCTTTGATTAAAGACCTTACAAATAACCTTGTTTTAATTTTTGGTGTAGAAAATGAGTGATAATTCATTTAACTTTGAATTATCCCCATGATGGATCCTTGTAAAGGGTAAAATGAAGGATAGTAAAGGATAAAATGAAGGGTAGAAAAGGAAAGACCGAAATGAACCCAAAACATAAGTTGATGGTGATACCTTAACAAAAGCCTAAGGAGTTTTTCCAATCCACTTCATAGAAGGGTAAGGAAAGAAAAACCAATAAAGTCCATAAGCCCATATTGGAGGTATTACCTTAACAAAATCGTAGGATGGTTTTTCAGCCTATTTCTTTGGACACCTGCTGCCATTGCCAAGTAAGAGGGCATTAAAAGAGAAACTATTCGATGTTATTGGGAGGAAGAAGGATGTTATGAGAAAATCTTCTTTAGAGATTTACGTTATTGAAATAAATCTCTCTATTTATACATTGTGTGTATTAGATACCGGATGTGGGTCTCATATTTGTTGCGATGTGAAATGATTATGAAATATGAGAGTGCTTTTAAACGGTTAGGATGATCTCTGAGTTAGAAATGGAGCTAGAGTTGTTGCCATAAAGATTGAGGACTATACTTTATGTAGAACTTCGGGGCAAAAGATAAAGTTAAAGGACTATTTTTATGTACCTGCAATGAGTAGGAACATTATTTCAGTTTTAGCCTTGGACAATGACGATTTTACTTATGTTATTGAGAATAACAATATGAGTATTCGTCATGGTAACGTGTATTATGGAAGTGGATTCCTTAATAAATTTTATATGTCCTAGACATATCAAGTCATCAACCCATATATAATATGGAAACTAAGAAGGTTAAGTCTAATGAACTGAATCCTCCTTACTTTTGGCATTATCATTTGCGATATGCAAGTGAGAAACACTTAAAAAGACTTCAGAAAGATGGAGTTTTTGGGTCTTTTGATTGTAAATCAATAGACACATGTGAATCATTTATTCAACACAAAACGACTAAGAATCCTTTTAATAAGAAAGGGGAGGAACTAGTGGATTATTGGATCGTATAAACTCAAAACTGTGTGGACCACTAAGTGCACAAGTAAGGGGTGGTTATAGCTACTTTATCACATTCATTGATGATTATAGATGGTATGCCTATATTTATCTAATAAGACATAACTAAAAACTTTTGAGAGGTTCAAAGATGTTAAGAATGAAGTAGAAAACCAGTTAGGTAGACGTATTAAAGCCATTCAATTGGTTTAAGGCAAAAAACAAGAGCCTAGAGTTTGACGAATATCTGAGACCATGTGGTATAGTGTCACAGGTGTACTTGGGAACACCTCAATGGAATGATGTGTTCGAAAGGAGGAACCAAACTCTGTTAGATATGATAAGGTCGATGATGAGTCAAATAAGTCTTGCAATATCATTTTGTGGTTATGCCCTAGAGACTGCAGCTTTTTTGTTGAGTAGGTCTCCTAGTGAAGCAGCTGAAAAGACATTATATATCGTCCCCAAAATGCAAAGTTCATTTTTGATTAAATTATAAAATTTTGGCAACCATTTTTTTAAGATAAATCAATAATAAGGAAGAGAAAATGAGAGATAAATATAGTCAACTTTTAAAAGTTTGACCATTGTTCGGTCCTATACAGAATAATGCTATGAAAAGAAAATGAAGAAGCTATGAAATTTATTTACAAATGAATGTATGTAAATAATTTTCTATACTAGAGTTTGTATAGATATACAAAAGTATGAAAATCCAAAATAAGCTTGGAGCCTTGACCATGCTAAGCGTATTGCACTGCTAGCACCAAGAAAATGATGTCCCAACCGCAACTACTGTTGCTTAGCACATTCATCACAAACTCACACGCATCGTGAGTAACTGAATACCCAGTAAGTACATCTTCAACACTTATCAATGTAGTTAATGCATAAGTCATTGTTTGTTGAGTACTTTAGGTACATTAGTCATGTATGGTGTTCTATCTCTCCTAACTTCCCTATTTTCCTTTTTTTACATGCTTTGTTTATACTTTCTTACTTTAGAGTTACTGTTTTTCACTGTATATTAGGTGGAAATGGTCGGGGGAGCGGTTTGGATAAACCGTTTGCCAGCCCGTTCAGACATTCTGACGATGTGGAACGGTTAGGGCCAAGCTGTTTTCGAACTTGTTTGACTTCACTGGAATTCCTGAAAGTGAAACGATTTTGGGAACATTTTTCGTAAACTGTTCTGGAAACTGTTTTGCCCTTCCTAAATTTCTCTAGAAGTGGAACAGTTTTGGCAAACCATTCTGGAGGCCGTTTTTTCCTTTCTAAATTTTCCCTGGAAGTGGAATGGTATGGAAAATGGTTTCCACTAATTATTTCCCAACCCGTTCTCCACTACTTCCAATTGTATTTAGCAACTCAACGCAATTCAACACAATCAAAACTCATTCAAATACATGTCAACAACAAACAAACCATAGACATCAAATTCTCAACACTCGATTCCATTTCCATTATTATTTGATTATCAATTCCTTCAACCTTAAAAAATTTCCTAATTAAAATAGCTCAAACACAAGCACTGGCACAATTATAGCATCCATTACCTTACCTTTTAACCACACAGAGTGTCTGTAACGCCTTCCATTTTTCCGTATTTTTAAATTTTAATTGAATATTTAACAAATATATGTGAGGAAATTTTTTGCAAAAAGGTTTAATAAATAAATGGTGGACAGTGTAGAATATTATGAGAAGTTAAAATTGAGTTAGGTTAAACTAATCGGGAGAGAGAAAAATTGCAAAGAAGGCAACGTGTAGAGCCGAGGGTAAAGACATCATTTTCGAGCTATATATAAGCTCACATATTCCTATCTCTCTCTACATCCATCTTCATTCACGTTTTTCATTCCATAAACCCAAGCCAATTCCGAAAAACCCTGACCGAGCCTAAATCTCATCGAGTCTTGGTGATCAGAAGTTGTAGGATCGGATTGAAAGCTTGATTTGGTGAGTTTTTCTCGAACCAAAATCTGAAATTTCGTTTTTGTTAATGATGTGGTTTTCCGATGAGTTATTTTATTCATTTTGGCTCCATTTTGAGTAAAAATGGGTTTGTTGGAAAGGTATGAATCCGTTAGTACTTGATTCTAGAGTTAATTCATGGTTTAGGGGTTTGAAAATGGTGTTTTAAGATGGAATGTCTAGAGTGACGAGATTTGAATTTGTAACCCTAAGTTCGGTTTGAAGTTTTGACGTCAGGGTTAACTTCTTTGGGCTTAGTTGAGGTTGTTTATATGGCCAATTTGATTGGGTGTTTAATATGGTATAATTAATTTGTAATTAAGGAAAATGGTTTAGGATTTTGTAAAGGAAGTCGGAGGAAATGAGGTATGGGATAGGTGTTGGATGATTGAAATGGTTGAATTATACCTTA
>CANYCX011811443.1:0-13943 GCA_948193385.1 Breynia disticha f. nivosa | reverse complement strand
CAATTTTAGATTATTAGAATATTAATCGAGCTAATTAAACCTTTGATCTCGCTAGAGCTAGGTGATCGATGGAATGATTTGTTTGATTGATTTCGTTGGTGATTTACATGTTAGGTAATTATGATAATTAATTGTTAATTTGACGGGAATTCAAACCTAGACATCTCTTTAATTTATTGCACGCTTAGATGAGTCAAAACATACCTCTTCTTCTTGCTAGTTAATCAATTAAGAAGGATTGCTAGTATTTAAACTAAGTTTATAGGGTTCGATACTCGAGTCTGAAAAGTGCTCGTTTTATACTACTTGATTGTGTCCACTTGCACGTTGCATTTTTAGGCCATCATTTCGTAAACAGTAGTCCTTCTTCGTCCTCATCGCTTTTCTACCGGAGCTCCACTTCATCCAACCTTTTATTCACCGTCGTTCTTCCTCTGCTCCTCCTTTGAAAGCAGGTGGTGCCCCCACACTCGACGACGACTGGGGGCACCACCAGTTATCCCAATGGTTTCACCGATGCTAGTGGTGACACGGGCCCCTACTGGCCCAGCCTAAGTCCGCCCATGATTAAAAATACATTATTCTTATGTTACTATAGTGTATGCATTTTAAAAATTAAGATTTATGCTTATTTAGCCTGAATATATGTATTTTAAGATGAAAAAAATTTAAAAAATATATATGCATAATATCTTCTCTTTATAAATTTTTTTTTTATAAATTAAAAAAATTATAATAAATACATATCTTAATTAAAAACATATTACTCCTATTAATAAGAAAAAATTGTACATTATATTTTCATCCTTTAAGTTTATAACATTTTTAGTAAAATTTTACAATTTTTTATATTAATTTTAAATAATATTTATTGACTTATTCACATGTGTAATTCAAGCTAGTATAAATAAAAATTGAAGCAAGAAGTATCCAAAAAAACATAATCTCCACCACGACACAAAACCCCAACCAAAATGGCACTAATGCTCTCCACAAACTCCGCCCTCCTCCGCCTTCCTACCCGCCCAACCCTCCGCCGCGTGTCTTCTTCCCTGCAAACCCCAACCCTCTCTTCCTCAACCCGAACTGTAACAACCCTTTTCTCAACCGCACTTTCTCTCTCTAAAATCTTCACTTCCGCCATCCAACCCATTGTTTCCCAGCCAACCCTCCACGCCGTCGGTCCATTCTTCTTCGCCTCGCTCAAGGGTCGTCCCGCCGGTTCCTTAAACACCCCTCTGACTGTTGTCGCTGCCGGGTTGGCGAAATGGCTGGATATTTACAGTGGGGTTTTGATGGTTAGGGTTTTACTGAGTTGGTTCCCCAATATTCCCTGGGACCGACAACCCTTGTCGGCTATAAGGGACTTGTGTGATCCTTATTTGAATTTGTTTAGGAATATTATCCCCCCCGTTTTTGATACTCTTGATGTTAGTCCTTTGTTGGCTTTTGCTGTACTTGGTGTTCTCGGCTCTATTCTTAGTAGTAGCAGAGGAGGCTATTGAGCTTATGATTTCTTTCCTTGTTTATGTTATGATACTCTAATTTTTGTTTCGATTAGTTGTATACGGATTTGAATGTTGTTTATGTTATGATAGGCATTTTGTTGTGTTCAGTTTTGTGTTAAATTGTGTGGATTTATGCTGGTATTTCCACTGAAAAATGAAAATTCCGCTATGTTTTAATGATTTCACCACGAATTATGTTGGAAGAGGAGATTGTTTCGCTGGAATTATCTCATACGTTAAGTTCAGTATTGTTTAGAATATAGAGCTTCTAGTTGCTGTTTAACTTGTACCGATTGGCTGTTGGTATTGGTGTAGTGGTTAGGATGCTGCCCCGAGCGATTAGTGGAATTTGCCTGTTGAATGATATGATTCAGAGAGTTTTAGTGATGCCCTTATTCCAGAAATTGCTTATTTCTCTTCGTTAATAAGAAAGATATAACTAGATTTACTTTGTTATCGACGGGCCAAATGGTTGGTTCTTTTTCATCATTATTTGATGAAGTACGAAAAAGAGAGAGAGTTGGTATGTTTCGGATGTCTTGGAAATTTTCTTATTTGAAAGTTTATCCGAGAAGAGCTTCGTCTGTATTTGATTTGCTTGTGTAGGATTTTTGCTTATACTAATGTCCTGTGAGTGTATACACTAGAATCTTCCAATTTTGTACCGTTGGGTGCAGTTGGATGTGCCCATATCAATGTTGATTATATTTAGATTGTAGTTTTTGATACTCTGATTTTGTTGGTGAAAAATTGGTTGGAGGATCTTGAAGTTGGATGGTTTTTATGAGTTGAGTGGCACTTGAAGCCACCTGCTCGTACTCATTAAAAGGAGCATTGTTTAGTCTCATTAAAATTGCTCTTTATTGACTCAACACTTCACAGTCTAGCTATTAGTGCTTCCATCTGATAACTGGATCAAAGGTAAAAGAAACGATGCAATTGTGTACTTTGTTTAAGCTTCGGATAAGAAAGTTGAGTCTCCTCTGGCTCCCGCTTCATTGTGTACTTTGTTTCATTTTTCTGAGGACTTCCTTACGCATCAGGATTCATTTCACACCCTTACTTCTTGATGAATGTTGAGGGTTCCAATTTGTTTGCAGTTTCCTGTTCTTGCAGGTCCATTTCAACGGAATTGTCACTCCTACTATCTTTTACTTGCAGCGATTTTGTCTTCTTTAGTCTTCTTTTTCAAGTAAAACTTGGAGATGGGATTCTTCTCCTGCGTCTGGAGAGGGATCTGCAACAATGGATTCATAATCAAGCAAATGATTCGAATATTTATTCTGCTCCTAATGCATTAATTCATTTAAACAATTTATGTTATGGTTACCAAAACACTGGAATATACAATTTTAAATAATAAATTTCAAGAATTTTTTTCCACATATGAATATAGATCTGTAAAATGAACTGAACTGTTGATTTGAACACTTCATGGTTTATGGTTCTTAGGAACTAGAATCGGACCATGAGTTAGCCGGTTCAGTTATGGTTATGGAACTGACGGGTTTGATAGGGTTGATTCTAGTTCAGTTTGTCGGCTCCGATTTAGTTTTTCCACAAATTGTCAATATTAATTCGGAATTGAAGGTTCACAGTTCATGGTTTCTATGAACTAGAATCGAATTGTAGACTGACCGGTTTCGATTCATTTCGCTGATTTTAGTTCAATTTCTCCACCTCAAAATGAATATTTTTCTCCAAAATTTATTTTCAAATAAACAAAGCGATGTATCAATTTAAAATTTTGAAACGACAAAAAATGTAAATGTAATCTTTCGATTATGATAGTTTTTGGTGCATCACCAAAATCCGTTGTAAGAAATTAGTTTTTAATTAACTGTTTAGTGCATCATCATTTATTCTGCTATCAACCCTCCAACCACATAGTAAGTTGTTTTTTATTTATCACTAAATAAGAGCTGACAATTATTTTCCTGTAATAAAATGGAATAGTTATCAGAATTCTGAACAACTCAAGTAATCAGAACTGAAACGACGGCGGATTAAAATCCAGTAAAAGGAAAGCAAAGACAAAATTCAGAAGAGTCCCACTTCACTTATTTTAAAATACAAAACGAAAGAGTGATATCATTTCAACCGGCCCGGCGCCAAAAACCACATTACAACCTCCTCCCACACAAATCGAAAATGAACCAGAGATCTGAACTGCGCGACAGCGTATAATTAAAAATGAGTGGAGGTAGGCTCTGCGCATTACTAGGAGAATTAGGGTACGAAGGGGCAGAAACACTAGACCCTGACAGTTTCGAATGGCCTTTCCAATACGACGACGCTCGCCCCATTCTCGATTGGATCTGCTCCAGTCTCCGCCCTTCCAATGTTCTATCTCCTTCCGAGCTCTCCCAGTCAGTTTCCCCTTCTTCATTTCTCATTCCATCTCTTTTTTCTTTTCTTGCTTTATTTTTTTTATAAGCGAATTTCTTATTTTCAGGTACGAGCAGTTTCTCCAAGAAGGCAAGCTTTTAGAGGTAACGAAAACGAATTAATTATTTATTTTAAATTCGTATGATTTTCTGAGAAATTAGTAACTTCAATTTTGAAATTATTAGGGTGAGGATTTGGATTTTGCGTATGATAGCATTTCGGCCTTTTCTTCTAGTAGAGATAATCAGGAGGCAGTGTTTGGTGCTGAGGAAGGATTGAAAGATATTCGGTACAATGTCATTTAGTGCTTGTGTTTATTAGTGGTTGTCAAGTGTTGTTATTTTTTGTGGATTTTGAATTGGGTGTTTAGGGATGCAACTTTGGCGTATAAGGCTGAGGCTTTGCAGCTGCAAAGACAGCTTAAGCATTTGCAGTCTCAGTTCGATATGCTTACATCTCAGGCGTCGGTTTTGATTCAAGGGAGACGTGCTCGTGTTGCTGCTACGTCTACTGCTAGCGCACATCTTACTGCCGTAGAGGATAGTCTTTCTGCACGAAATTTGCAAGTAAGATATGCTTAGTTAGGTATTTAGTTGTATGAATTGCATTTATTTTCGGAGGAAGGTGTTTCATGTAGCAATTTGGTTATTGTGTTTTGCGTATGGGTGTGTTTAGATGAATGAAGTTCTTGGAAAGATTGCATCTACCGCACAAGAGCTTTCTCATTATCACTCTGGAGATGGTACATTACTTTCTGTTCTGACCACTTTCAGTTTTACATATTAATCTGCATTTGGAAGCTTGTTTGATCCTGTAATCAAGTTGCATGATTGATTTTAACTCCTGTCCTCTTTAAGGGATGATTGCTTCCAAATGATTTTACATCACTTGTGTTGACACGTGGTGCATTCATGCAGAGGATGGCATCTACTTGGCTTACTCTGATTTTCATCCATACTTGCTTGGAGATTCAGCTTGTATGAAGGAAATAAATCATTGGTTCACTAAGCAATTAGACACGGTATGGATGCTATTCTTCTAAATCTTAAGAGCAAGTTTATATATCTTAGTGGTTCCAGAAAACTAGCTGTTGTGTTTTTCTTCAATAGAGTGGTGCAACATATGTTTCACACAGTGCTTGGATTGCCACATTTTTAACTTCTTAAATCATCATAAGCAGGGTCCTTTTCGGCTAGTTGCTGAGGAAGGTAAATCTAAATGTTCGTGGGTGAGTCTTGATGACGTCTCAAATATTTTAGTTCGAGGTATCGTTCTCTTTCACCACTGGTTCTGTATCTTCGCTCTTCTTCTACAGATGCTTGTCATTTATGGAATGCTAATATCATGATCTTGCTTTGTGCATTTATAATAGAAGAAATTTGACCGGGTCATACCTCACTATATTACATGCATTTATAATAGAGTATAAATGCATGTAATATAGTGAGGTATGACCCGGTCAAATTTCTTAGACTGAGACTCATTTGTTGTCCTTTTATCAAATTCAACTTGCACGGGAATATATCTTGAGCGCTTACCATTTTTGTTGTTAATATTCTTTTTCCTGGTTTTAATGTGGCAGATTTAGAAAAATCCCATCATCAACGTGTATCTGAGTTGCAACGGCTACGCTCTATGTATGTTTCCTTCAAATTTTTCCATCTTTCCCTTTGGTTCAAATGGTTTTGTAAATCTACTTTTATTTAAGAGAACAAAATTCCTTTTAACATCTTCTTTGGCCTTTTGACTTCTTTATCTTGTTCTAATATTTGGGAGTTTGTAATGTTCTAACTGGTAATCAAACTTCTCTGAAATTGACAGATTTGGCACTAGTGAGAGACAATGGGTGGAAGCCCAAGTTGAGAATGCTAAACAGCAAGCAGTTCTTGTGACACTCAAATCTCAAGTGACATCAGATGAAGCACACATTCATTTTGATCTCCATTCTCTGAGGTTAGAATTTAACAATATTCTCCCATTCTTCTAATTTAAATTCAATTTTATGTTTTATATGGTATAACTTCTCTTCTTCAAAATTTTTATTATGACCTTCAGTGACAAGAATGCTTTTTTGAAACCTCATCTTCAACAACTGTGGTGTTTTCTGTCAGCTAATGTACCTGATGGACCATGGTCATAACATTGTAATTTCACCAAACTGAATTGGAGCATGCATCATATGAATGGCTTCATATGTACATTTTGGCTGCATTATTTTATACTCTTTGTTTCTTTATAATTGGAGCAGGAGAAAACATTCAGAATTGGTTAGTGAGCTTTCAAATCTTCACCACAAGGAAGAGAAATTGCTATCTGAGGTTTGTGATACAATTATATTCCAATTTTTCAGCCTTCCTTTGATGCTTATAAAGGACAGAATTGAATTTTTGGTTTTCTGATAAGATTGTGTCATTGAGGATTTTTATGATTTCAAGTGAAGTTTTTATGCAAGTGGTTTTGACAAACATATTTGTGGGTATCACAGAACCAGCTCTTCCGCTCTTTCCTCAGGGTCGTTTAGTACTCTATATTTGTGACTATCTGTATGATTTGCAACTGATATTATGTAGCTGCCAACTTCATGAATTAGAACTCTTGCCATTCTTTGGTACTAGTGGAAATTCTTTGGCTGGTGCTGTTTTGATGATTGATGACATAGGTTGAGCATCATTTGGGGATACCTAAAAGTTTTAATCATTGCATTACTCCTGATTTCCATTGCTTACCTAAACTATATTCAGTCATTTGTATATTTTGTCTCATGCACTTAGCTTGATATCTCTAATTTGAACTTTTTTTTTTCCAAATTTTTCCCGTGGCCATTTTTTTCATGAAATTACAGTTATACGATTTGCTTATTTGTATGAACTTGCAGACCATTCCTGATCTTTGTTGGGAGCTGGCTCAACTCCAGGACACATACATTTTACAGGGTATTTTCCCATTGCCTTCTTGTTCCTGAATTTTGCAAAAATTAATGACTTTTACCATCCATTTATATTTCTGATCCCTCTTGGTCATAATATGGTTTGAATTTGTGTTCATCCAGGTGACTATGATTTGAAGGTGATGCGACAAGAATATTATATTAGCAGACAAAAAACGGTATTCTTCCCTGTCAACTTTCTAAAATCTTATGTTATACATCACAATTTCTGACTTCCGTCATTCTATTGGTCATCTTATTTAATATGAAATTTGAATTGAGGTTTTATTATTTATATCACTGGAAGTAAACACATGAATATCACCTAATTGTGTTGTTTTCCAAGAATAATATGACAATAATAATGTTAAACAGCCCTTGTACATTGATTAAATCTAAGTTTAGTTGGATACGAGAGGGGAAATCATCTTAAAGGGTGGAGTTGTTATAAGAAGTGATGGAAATTATAATTGCTTTAATTACGCGTTGTTTAAATGCGGCACACGATATTTTCCATTCACAATTTTATTTTTGCGTTGCAGTTTATTAACCATCTTATCAATCATCTAGCAAGGCATCAGTTCTTAAAAATAGCCTGTCAGTTGGAAAAAAAGAACATGCTTGGGGCATATTCCTTACTAAAAGTGGTTGAATCAGAACTTCAAGGTTACCTATCGGCAACAAAAGGTCGTCTGGTATGGGAATTGCAAACCTTCAACTTTGTTTTTTTTTTTTTCCATTCTTGCTTTTGATAAGAATTTTGGTAGATTTACTTTCCCTGTCTTCTTAGGGTCGTTGTCTGGCACTTGCTCAAGCCGCTTCAGAAATACAAGAACAAGGAGCAGTTGATGATCGAGATACACTGCTGCATGGTGTTAGAGATCTCTTAAGCATTCATTCAAGTATATATGTTATATTTTACAAATTTTTTTGTTTAGTTAGTATGATTGCATCTTGTGGGTAACACTATTAAACTCATTGATTCTGCTTTTCCTGATTTTAGATGCTCAAGCAGGCTTGTCAACATATGTATCAGCACCAGGCATCGTTCAGCAGATTTCTGCTCTTCATTCTGATTTGATGACACTTCAATCTGACCTTGAGAATTCTCTTCCAAAGGACAGAAATAGATGCATCAATGAACTGTGAGTATTTCCAATATTGTTAGCCATCCCTGCATAGAATGCCAAGCTTTTATCCTATTTTTTTGGGAATCCAATATTTCTTGTATTGTATCTCTTATCCTTGCGGATGACCTATTATTTTTCCTTGGTGACAATGCAAAAATTATTAAAATTTGTTAATTTCTGTTAAGCACTTGATCCGAAGATTCTAGGTAATGAATAATTAACCTTCTAAGATCATAGCTGATCATCTAGTCATTTCTGAGAGAGTTAAACACAGCCGTTTCATTTTTTCTTCCCTTTATTTTTTTTCCTGTTATTTTGTTGCAGGTGTACACTTATTCAAAGTCTGCAGCAATTACTGTTTGCATCTTCAACAACTGCACAACCAATCCTGACACCTCGGGTATAGTTCAATATCTGATTTTGCCATATTTATTAGCGGTGTTATTTGATGTTGGGTGGCTTGTCCTTTCTGATCTGTGTTTATGCTTTACTTCTACCATGAATAGCAGCCTCTTATATGTCGACTTTAGACTACATAAGTACTCATCGTGCTTCCTATTGGTTTCTGATAAGGACTTAAAAGGAATTAATGACTTAAAGCAAATACTTAGCCTTTGTTGAACGGATTATTCACACTCCGCTGACATTCTTTCAACTTTTCTCATTGTAGCCTTTAATGAAAGAGCTGGATGAGATGGAAAAAATAGATTCTAAACTCTCTGTCGCAGTTGACGAGGTACACTGTGAACACAGCAAGAAGAAAGAGGTAACAATTAAACAACTTAACTTGCTTAAATCTGTTTGTTCATCTACGTTTTCCCACTTGAAGAATGTTGAATTTCAATTAAGTAATTATGCTTTGTGGAATTTGTTTCTGAAACAAGTATTTATGCAACGCAGATTATAAAACATCACTTACAGGAGGTAGGACTCCAAAGAAGAGTTTTTGTTGATTTCTTCTGCAACCCTGATCGTCTAAGGAGCCAAGTTCGAGAATTGACTTCTCGAGTCAGGGCTATGCAGGTTTCTTGATTACCTCATTTCTTCCTTTTGACCAAGAAGGAAAACCAAAGGGGTAAATTCGCTTTACATTGCATCTATTTACGAGTACATTTATCCTGTCAGTTTCTGTTCCTGCTGCAACCAGAGATGTAATTAAAATTAATTGTTGACAGGCCTTTTAATCCTTTTTTTTTTCAATTTATGAACTCTAATTTTCTTACCATTTGAATAGGGCTTCGATTTAGCTTCCCGAACTTTTTCTTACAGTATGCTTTTTTTTTTGCCAGTAATTCTTATAGCTAGTCATTTAACTGGAATGAAATTTGGAATTGGCACACTTAATGATATAAATCATTTTAAAAATAAATGTATTCGTTATGTAGCATGCCTCTTATGAATATTGCTTTTCAAAATATGATTAAAGGAACAGTACATGGAGCAATCTGGCATAAATTGAAAAAGATCCCTCGAAAATTGGTTACTTCGATTACAATAATAACTACTTAAGAATCTTTTTTTTAGAATAGCACTCATTATCTGAAGTTTTGAACAGAACTAAATCTATTCATACAAATTTTGAAAAGAAAATTTAAAAATGATTTTTTGGAATCCTAAGAACTGATGATGCAAATTGCCAGGTACAGGATAAGATATTCATCAAAGTCAAAATGGGAGTGCAAGTGCAATTAACAAAATGTTTTTTTTTTCTTCGACCGAAGAAAATGCGTCTCTCTTGTTGCAATCTACCAAAATATATGAATGCCAATACAAAGCCAACGCAAACTCTAGAAATCTGTGTTATAGTCAAGAAATTCTAGGTTTAAGAGTTAGAAGAACAAAGCAGAGAATAAGCGAGAGAATAAAAGAGAGGGAGAGAAATTATATATGGTATGGTATCACAACTATACAGAGCATTTAGTGCAGCTGAAATGACCATTATGTTTATCATTTGCTCTTCTTATTCTAATATATCATAGGGGTAGAAATATTAATTAACATATACCAATTGCCCCTTCTCAAGTTGAATTTAGGAACAAGTTCAACTAATGTACAACAAAGTTAAAAGCAGATAAAAAGACAAACTTGGTAAGAAAATAAGTTGTACAAAATATGGATAGTACTTAGGAAATACAAAGCCATCCTTAAAATGACGACAGATTAAATGACAATTGTCCTCAAGTTGTTTAGTCCACTCATGGAAGATAAGATTGATAAGAATATGCAATGCGGCTTGATTATTACACCAAGAGTAAATGACATTGAAAGAGGCACATGAAGATCCCTAAGAATATAAGATAACCACAAAGCATCACAAAAAGTATGAGGAAGACTTCGATAGACATTCTTAGTAGAGGAACATGAAATGGTGGATTTCTTCTTATTCTTCCAAGAGGCGAGGTTGGAACCTAAGAAAGATGCAATAATCATGAATAGATTTGCGAGAATCAGTGCACTTAACTCAGCCAACATCACAATAAGCAGTCATAGTAGAACCATCGACAAAACAGTAAAATAAACCATGATGAAATGTGCCCTTAAAATTTTGAAGAAATCGAAGAGCTCCTTCCCATTGTTTTTTTCATGGTGAAGCAACAAACTGACTTAAGTGATTCACTAAATGACTTATATCCGACGAGTGATTCGTTGAATAGCTTATGTCCGACCGAGTAAAGTTCAGATTACTACCAAAAACAGTAGCAAGAGGCAATAGAAGAGTTGCCGCCTTTGCTCTTGTCAAACCACACTCAATAAGCATATCTCAAATGTATTTACGCTCAGATAAGTAAGTTCTATGAACATATTAGGATATCTCAACCCCAAAAAATTAGGTCACAGAGCCCATGTCCTTAATAGTAAAAGCTGATTATTAATATCAATCTGATGCAAAGGCCACTATTTAACAGTAGCTAAGTGAAAAAGAATTTGGATAATAGTTTATTTAGCTACAGCAGAAAAGCTATCATTATAATCAGTGTCCTGTAATAAAACAAGATTTATACTTATTAATGGAACCATTAGGATTGTATTTAATTTATATTCCCATGTAAGTCCAATAATATTAGTGTCAGAAGGAGTAGGAACTAAATCCCATGCATGATTAGTCTCCAAAGTCTTTAATTCCTCATTCATTGACTGTACCCACACTAGATCTAATATTTATCCTAATTGTAATTAGATGGAACCTTGGATTGAGTCACATAATCAATAAAATGGGCATATTCAACTGTCGAAAGTACAACTAAATGAGGATCATTGGAAGGAAGGGACTATTGACCCATAAGTGAAAAAAAAAGCAGCAAAAGAAGAGGGTTGAAAGATACAGAAAATGCAATCTTTTAACTAGGAAAGTTTTTTAAAAAAGTTAAGAATTTTAACGAGGTTGAGAAGGAGAAGAAGTGATGATAGCATCAGTAGGAGAAAAACTGTTGGAATGAGGTGATATTTGCTCATGTATAGTATCTGTATCAGAGGAGGTCAACACTTAAGATAAGGCAGTATATGAGAATGGTGTATGGATATCATTATGCTCCTAAATGAGAGTTAGGTAATAAAGGAGTAAATGGCAAAGTGTGAGGAGAATGTTTAGAGAAGTAAAATTTGACTCACAAAACCTCACATCTTGAGAACTATATGTTTTGTGAGATTCAAGTTCATAGATTTTGTAAGACTTTTTCCCTACTACATAGCCAAGAAATATGCCTTTATTGCTCCGATGACTAAATTTGTTTGAATTAGGGCATGTAACAGTGGTTTAAACAAGACAATCAAAGGTTTTAACGCAAGAATAAGAAGGTGGAGAATTGTACAAGAGTTCATAAGGTGTTTTCCACTATAATATTCAACTACAGAAAACATTAATGATATGTGTAGCCATACTATCTCCTCAAAATTTAATTGGTAAACAGATATGAAACATAAGGGTTCTATTAACATTCAATAGATGACGATTTTTTCTTTTCATAATTCTATTTTTTGAGGAGTGTTTGAACAAGTTTTCTGATGAATCATTCCAGATGTGAAAAGAACTATTAACACTGAGAATTAACAAATTTTGTGCCATTATCAGTCCTTATGAGTTTAAAAGTGACAGGGAATTGATTTTGGATCATATGAACGAATTTTTCAGAGTATTATGCACCAAAGTTTTATCTTTTAGCAAGAAAGTCCACAAATTCCTACTGTAGTCATATACTATAATAATTAAAATATACTTTTCTCCTGATATGGAAGGTGTTCTATAAGTGTTTCATGGAAGCAAAAGAACTCTTATTGCAACACATATGACTCGTTGTCTAAGTGTCAATTATCCAATCATTTTTCAAAGATAAGTTATTTCTAGAGCACGTACCTGCAAATTCTAAACCAACTAGGAACTTATGCTCCACAAAATTCAATTTATGTTCATGAGCAGGGCAAGATCAAGTTTTTATTTCTACTTATATATTTTGTAACTTCTTGTTTGATCAAGTGTGCCATATCCGAACTTTTCTAACCAATTTTTCCTTTTCCATCCCCTCAAAGTTTTAAAAGATGAATCAAAACTATCACCAGATACATTATGAACATATTGCCCATTTCTCATGTTTCGTTTGCCAAAGGGCTTATCCTTTATCAATTGTTTATACCACCGGCCGCTTAATTGAAACAAGATTTCCTCGAATGATTAGTTTTATGACAATAATCACAAAAATATCCTCCTTTTTTCCTGGTTACATGTGAACCTTTATTGTTTCCATGCCTTGTAGGAAAAAAATGTGACGTTATTGTGACTACCACTCATTCAGACCAAGTGACCACTTTGTTCAATGAAACCTTTTACAGGTTCAAATGATTGTTTCTCAACTCTAAGTATCATAGAGTAAGCCTTAGCATCGTGAGCATAGGATCCATGAATAAAGTTTGATCTCTGGTAGTGTCATGCACATCATTCAGACTCATAAGAAATGTTGTAGTCCCAGCCCATTTTTTTTATGTGTTTGCTTTCCTAAAATAAGAAAAGGATGTCTGTCATTATTTGGGGACAACTCAAAAGAAAAAGGGATAATTATACTCTACATCATCTTTTACTTTAATATTACACTTTTTACTTTAATATTGCATAAACTACTTTAATATTGCATAAACTACTTTAATATTGCATAAACAATGTTTTATTTACATTTTTAAGTTTATATTTTGTTGTTTTGAACTTTTGTTGGCATATTTATTATATATAAACTATTTAATTACTTTTAAGATACTTTTAAAATTTTTCCATCTTTTAATTAAAATAGTTTTTATCTTGTTGTTTTATATGATTAAAGTATAAAATACAAAGTAAAAGTTATTTGTGTAATTTTTAAATTTTTTTCAAAAAACTGCAATTAAAAAGGTTAAGATATGTATTTATGTAATTTGCCCAAAGAAAAATAGGAGAGAGAAGGTTTGAAGGGTTAAGAAAGCAAAAAGAGAGTTCTTCTCCCATCTTTCCTCTATTCCGTCCAGCATTCTTTCGTCACCGTTTCCTGGATATTCCACCGTCGGATCGTCACAAATTTGGATATCATCTTCGTGACTTGTAGTTTTCATTTTCAACGGTGGAGATCGTGTTTGGTGGTTGGAAACTTGTTCGTTTGTGTCAGGGAAGATTGCTGGAGAGTATTCATATTTTCTGTTCCGACCAGCAGTCTTACGTCGTCGTTTCCCGGAGATTCCACCGTCAGATTGTCACGAAATTTGGATATCATCTTCGTGACTTGTAGTTCTTCAGTTTGAACGGTGGTGATCGTGTTTGGAGGTTTTGATCCTATTCTTTTATGCTAGGGCAGATTGCTGGACTTATTGATTTATTGTTGATGTTGTGTTCTTTTATTGATTGTGATTGTTGTTGGTGGATGTTGGCATTGTAAGACTTTGTTGGGTTTGTTTTGCCCTCAATTTATCGTAATAAGAGAAGAAGGGTGGACTCCTCGAAAGGTCCCGTGGTTTTTTACTCTTCACATCGAAGAG
>CANYCX011810421.1:0-10532 GCA_948193385.1 Breynia disticha f. nivosa | reverse complement strand
ACGAACAGCAAACTCAGCAGCCTTTAGACTTCTTATCAGTTTAAGATTCTTTTAATTTACCTTTCAGTTTATAATCTAGATAGTATCTCAGGCTTACATATTTATCTTTAACAATTTGTTTTTGTTTAGAACTCTTCTACTGAAGGTGCTATAAAAGCCACCTGATAATCGAGAAAAAATCATCTCATATATTATTATACAAACTTGTGTTCAGTAACTTGCTTGAAGCACGTTAGTATTTTTTGCACTGCGTCAGTTGGTATCAGAGCTTGAATCGCACAAGTCTCGTCCTTTGACAATGACACATAACCCGAATCTCTTTTTCTTCATATTAGGCATTATGACGTGGTTTTGCATTAATCTCCCCGGCACAAAAGTTAGGTGCGGCAAGTTTAAGTCAGGCAGGAAGATTTTACTCGTAACCATGATTGGAGAGAATGTTGTACGCACACCACGCTGCATTATATATGATAGGCTCTGCTATTGCTTAATAGAGGATGGAACTATATTCCTGATATTAACTGTTTAATTAAGCAACCCTTAAGCCTAGACCTCCACACCATATGAACGATGCCAATACGATAACATAATAAGGTAACATCGGATTCATGTGGCCAACTTCAGAGCCAAGCAATCTTAGAGTGGACGTCATGTCGTTTCTACATTATCTTCATCACAACCAAATCCGTACTCCTTTTATCACATATGTTTGATCATTTCAAACTCAATTCCTCAACAACCTCACCTAATTTTCCCACAACAATTCCTATTTTCATTACATGGGAGTTACAACATAAATAGTTTTTTTTTGTACGTGATATCGTGAACACCTCATATTAATTCTTGTTTGAGTCGGTCAAATCCACAAGAGTAAAAAACTCTTCCAACCAAATTTTAACACAATTACATATTCAGGATTCGAACTCGAAATCTCTAATCAAATTATAATATCAGTTACTCTACGCGCTCGATGGTAGACCACTACCCATATATGCTACCACCACATGCACTCTCCAACAAAAAGGGCACAGTGTTACGTTCTTTTTCCAGCTCATATTTGCTTTCCTACTACCGCTAAGTCGACACGTAAAGGTTTTTAGGTAAAGAAGCATTTCAATGCTGTCATCATCATCAGTACCAACTACTTGACACACAGCGATTCCTGAATTCGATACCTCCGTCACTTTTGCTGATTTTCCGGAAAAACAAAATTCAACAGTTTTCTTTCCCCTTTTCTGAAAATATTTTTTCAGAAATTAAGAATCACAATGTGTTTACACTTTACATACTACATGTACGTGGTGTTTTGAGGTCTACTACAATAACACTAATGTTATCTCTGCTGCCACGAGTCATTGCTAGCTCCGTCAACACTATTGCTGCTTCAGCCGCTCGGCTTTCTCTCAACACTTCCTGAGACTTTCTCCTCATTCTCCCGCTTAGACATCTCCTCACTACTTGGCATGCAAATTCATTCGATATCATATCCCATAAACCATCACTGGCCAGTATTAGGAACTCGTCTTTTTCACTTCGTTTGCTCACTGTCACCTCCGGTTTAGATATTACAAATGGTTTTAGATACTGATCGCCTGCACGAGCACATTCGATCGTATTTTAAAACATTGTGAGTTTCGATTAATATGTATTTGGACAATATTGGTTGAATTAGGATCTTCGAGCATGACTGGATTTATGATACGGTGACTTACCAATGGATCGAGAGGTGGCGAGTACTCCTAAAACTCGCTGTCCATTCCAATTTATAACTCTTCCACCGGCGGCCTCTACCCTCTCCAACTCATCAGGCCTGTCAGGCTTCACACAATCCAACATCGGAGTATTAATCTTTACGATCAGGAATCATCTAACGACTACATAAATTATAAATAAAGTAAAAGAGAAACAAAAAATGTTACCTTGTGATCGACAGACAATGGCACGGCAGCACCATTTCTAGAAAGAACAGCTCTAGAATCCCCACAATTAGCAACAATAACCTCATCTTTCCCGACAACTGCAACAACAGCAGTAGAACCTATCATTCTCTCCTTCAAAACCTCCTCATCCATTCTCTTGAAACTCTCCACCATTACTCTCTCCCACTCCAACTTTCCCTCCTCCGCCAGCATCTCCTCCAACACTCTATGCAACCTCTCCTTACACTTCTCGGCCACCTTGGACCCACCATGCCCATCATACACTCCAAAAAAATCGTACTTCTCCTCTCCTTTGCTCGCAAACCCTAATTCCACACTCACTGCATCTTCCATTTTCCTTCTCCCTCCTATAACTGACACTGATCCATACGATATGCATGTATACTCTCCCGCCTTTGTTACCTCACTTTTTTCTAACGCCACTTCGTTTTTAGGAGATGGGCACTCGTTTTTTCTCACTTCTTCATGAGTCACTTCCCCCTTTAAGGTTTTTGTCTGTTTCTTGTCTGAAAACTTCTTGTTTTCGCCGCTGACAATAGATATTTGCGCCGTTGTTTGGCACGTATACTTCAGTCTTCGAAGTTTTATTTTTCTGCGGCGAGAATTCACCGTTTTGATAACTGTCAGCTCGTTCATTTCGCCCTAATATATAGCTATAAACCGGAAATTTCTACAGTTGAACAAAAGCTAAACTCTGTCACTAAAAAACTTAAAGGCACTCATCGTCACGAGTTTTCTCCGTTCATTTGCATAAAATAGCGAAATGAAAAAATAAAAAATGATAACGGAAATGCAGTCTGAGAATACGGAAAGGGAAATGAAAAACGAGGGAAGGTTGGTGAGCATATAAATAAAGCGAAGAAAAGCATTGAATGATAGCCGTTAGATTAAGAGCAGCCAATGTGAGAGTTGACACATGGGCCTGTAATTACCACTAACCTGGATTTTCGCATAGTAGACGTGGACGGCTAAGATTCCATCGGGAGCACGTGGAGGATGGATATGTGGAGTTGTGATTCGGTTGGTGGTAGTGTGGTCTCAGTAATGGAAGTCTAGAACTCATTACGTGGCGTCTCGTGCAGTTAAAAGTCTTCTTTTAATGTCTTTTGATTTCTGACAGGGAAGATTTTTTACTCCCACGGGATTTTCGTTGGACACGTGTCGTTTGTTGTGAGATGGCGTGTATAGACTTCGACGTCGTACCGTGCTTGGAATGAGGATATTTTTTTAAAATATTAATTAATGTGTGTCAAATAAAAAAAAGTAAAAAATTAAATAATTTATAATAATATAAATTATAATTTTTATAATAATATTAATTATAATTTTTATAGAACTCAATTGATTTTATATTAACAATTTTATAATTCATATATTTCATAAATTTAATAGAAATTATTTAAAATTTTACACATAAATAAAAAATATATTTAATGTATCTTTAATTTGGCTATTATACATCAAAATAATCATAAAAGTATTAAATTCTGACATATACTTCATAAGTCTAATAAATGTCGTTTATATTTTTGTATATAGATTAAAAATATATTTAATATATTTTCAGTTAATATTTAATTAACTATTATATATTAAAATAATCATAAAAATATTCAATTGTAAATTAAAAGTGTAAAAAAATATATAATATAAAAAAAATGTTTTTTTTTTAAAATAACATATATAATAAGATGGATGGAGTTTTTTTTTTTAATCGTATTATAATTGGTTGCATTATTTTTATTTAAATGTTATTATTTATAATATAATTATTACAAAAATTTAATTTATATCATATCATAAATATGTATTAAAAAAATCATAATATTATATTAAAAATTGCGACTCTAATTTCGTGTGGATGAGAGATCCATGTTTTTCTCATGGAAATTGAGGAGTGGAGTTAGTTGAATTTATTTTTTTACGGCAAAAATATCAGGAATTTGGTTCTTGACCGACTGGGCCATGGAAGCTGATACGGTGAAACCGATTGGGCTGACTCATTTGCGCCCAACTGGTAATTTCCTCCCACGTTTCTGTTCGTAGTTTTTGTTCTTCACGTTTTTGTTGGTACTTTAGAAAAACTGAAACACAGTACAATTTGGGTTTCGTTGTTGCTTGAGATTAAGGATTGTAAGCAATTTCGACAACTGGACATTTGAATTGTCTTGATTGAAGTTGATGGCTCCATGCCAACTTAATCTTCAGCTTCTTCGTTACTACACATGGGCCTTCGTTGTCTATGGGATGCCATGACATGTGTAAGGTTTGATAATGAATTGGTCTAGATTTGAAAGTGATGAATGAATACGAAAATGCATTGCCGTATGCTTTATAGTTTTTGTTGTCGTCATTACAACAGTCGACGACATACCATACGTGTAAGCAACCTGTCTCACCCCTCATTGATCAGACTTGATCATTCTGAGTATCCAACTGCTGCAAAAGAGGACCAAGTTGGATTCTTATCTTCTGTATTGACTAAGAAGAATCGTTATGTTCTTGCGACGTCGTTTTTTCAAACTTATCGGTTCAAACGATTTCGTCATGATGTCCTCATGCAAGACAATCACGTGTCATTAGTATTTTCCAATTTCATTTTGGCGGAAGACCATGCCAATTGGATCTTAATCCTTATCGCCATCAACTAAAATAAGCAAAGCAACACCAAGGAATTTTAGTGGCATCAGCCGAATCAGTAATATGAATGCAGCAAACATAGTCCACTAATTATTGCTGGCTACATTCAAGTTTTAAGCATAAGAAGTGCTGATAGCAGTCAATTAAAGCTGCCTGCTTATTTTACAGAGAAATTCCGGTATCTGGTATCAAAGATGATCATATATTTCTTGTTTTTTGCTGTGGTTCTCATGCCTACCGAGTGTGCAGCAGTTCAGGATGAGTGCATGGAGTCAAGATGCAGCAAACATGGTCCAATAATCCGATTTCCCTTCAAGCTCAAAGACAAGCAACCAGATCATTGTGGGTATCCAGGTTTCGAGCTTTCTTGTGTCAGAAACAAGCATACTCTGTTAGAGCTGCCAAATTCAATGAAACTATACATCAGGAAAATACATTACTGATCGAAGTTGCTTTATTTGTACAACCCAGATAAGTGTCTTCCCAAATCAATAGCAAATCTCAGCTTACCCTCCACTTTTTCCTTTCAATTCTTTCAAGCAAGTGTATTTAACTACACCTTATTCAATTGTAAATCATTTCACACACCCCATTATTACTTTTTCGAGGCTTCTTGCTTTAATATGCTAATGGCTACAAATACTCGGCCTTTAGAATGAGATATGCGACCTTCTCATCTTGTACCAAGATGTATGACATCCGATCTGTTCCTAGTAGTATTGTTGACAGTAATGATCTTCTTCTTGGATGGCGAAAGCCAGACTGTAATTACTGTGAAGTTGCTGGTATGAAATGTAAGCTAAGAAATAATAGCACAACTGAAACAGAATGTTACGGCAAGTTACTCAAGACAGTTATAGGTATTTTTCTTATTCTGCAATTTTTCCTTCTTGTCTTTACCATTTTACTCAAATCAAATACTAAGTTTTCCATCTCTTTTCAACAGATCAAAAAATAAAAGTGTGGATTGGTGTTTCAGTCCCAGGACTTGTTGTTCTTACTCAAGTGGTGACTGTTCTTCTTGTCAAATGTAGGGCAGATAGAAAACAAAAAGAAAATCAAGCCAAGCGGGGACTTTTACTATGAGTCCCCTCATTGAGGCAATGAATATTGACCATTCGATTCAGTAAAAATAAATCTGAGCTTTTAATTTATTCAGTAAAAACAGTTTTAATTTTATGTAATCTGTACATTTTCAGTTAAACGAAGAAGGGGACTCATAAGAGCCTCGTATTAAAATTTACCCAAGGGAAGATTGAAAATTTCTTAGAGGATTAAAGAGCTCTTAGGTCAGCAAAGTACGCTTATGCTGATATCAAGAGGATTACAAATAATTTCAAACAAAATTTAGGACAAGGAAGCTATGGAACAGTGTTCAAAGAAAGTTGTCTGCCGAAATAGCAGTTGCTGTTAAATTGTTGAATGATTCCAAAGGCAATGGGGAAGAATTCATCAAGGAAGTGGGAACAATGGGACAAATTCATCATGTTAATGTGGTTCGTCTTGTTGGATTATGTGCTGATGGTTTTATACAGCTTTGGTTTATGAGTTTTTACCTAACCAGTCATTAGACAAGTTCATCTTTCCAATTGACAGGGATAATTATAGCCATGTGCTTGGTTGGGACAAGCTTTAAGACATTGCTGTTGGTGTGGCCAAAGGGATTGAGTATCTTCACCAAGGTTGTGAACAGAGAATCCTCCATTTTGACATTAAGCCTCAAAATGTTCTGCTTGATCAAAACTTCAACCCCAAGATTGAGGATTTTGGTTTGCCTAAGCTGTGTTCCAAAGATAAAAGTGTTGTTTCCATGACTACTGCAAGGGGTACAGTAGGATATATTGTGCCAGAAATAGTATCAAGAAACTTCGGCAATGTATGTACAAATTAGATGTTTACAGTTTTGGAAAGTTGTTGCTGGAAATGGTTGGAGGAAGAAAAAACAGCCATGTCAGGGCAGAAGAAAGCAGCAGTCAGATGGGCTTCCCAGAGTGGGTTTACAATTGTCTGGAACAAGGAGAAGATTTAAGAATCCAAATCGACGAAGAAGGAGATGCCAAGATAATCAAAAAACTATGAATGGTGGGAATATGGTGCATTCAATGGAACCCAATTGATCGACCTTCCATGAAAGCAATAGTTCAAATGCTGGAAGGAGAAAGAGATGATTTACCAATGCCAACAAATCCATTTGCCTCCTCAACTAATAAGAGAACATATGGAACTATTGCTGGCAGACATATTCACCAAAAGTTAGATGCAATCTCAGAATTAGAAGCTGAGTGATAAATTATTTATAGCAGTCACACTTATTTCTGTACAATAACTACTGAAACGTTTTATAACAGAAAAAACAACAGTATTGTACGTTTAGTATGTTCAATGTTAAGAACGCAGCTCTGATTATTAGAAGATTAAACAAAAGTAAAGCTTATCATTATAAATCGTAAGCAATATTTCTGTTGGTTTTTAGAACTTAGTTTAGAAAGAATGGACCAAGTTTTTCTGTTGGAATACAGTTCAGTTCATTACATTTCATGAACACATTTATAGCATCATGTACATCAGAAAGCAGGTTACAAACTTCCTTAAAATTATGATATTTGTTTTTTTTCAAAAAAAACTTAAGCTCCACCACTAGTATTTGCAGCAATGATAGTGATTTTGCTGTCAACAATTTCTTATGTCATGCTTGTAATAGACTCGATGATTCAGTGAGATCAGTTTTTTAATAAGAAGACCATGTCTCATTTGTACTCTCTCCTTCATTTTCCTAATTTGCCTCAGGGTAAGTGGAAGGTTTAGGAGGCACTTCGAGGTTTTCTAGGTCTCCTTCTAACATTTCCAGAACTTTGTTCATAGAAGGACGAATGGTGGGGTTTATTTGTACGCACCACATTCCAACTATGACAATCTTTTTTGCGATTCTCTTTTCCTCTTCTGTAACCTCTGGTTCTACTTTCTGTCCATTCACAATCTGATAATGTGCCCAAACCGGAAAGTATGTTTAGCTTGAATGCTCTGCCACTACATTTAAATTCTTCGTTTTGTCTGCCATATTCATCAGCACCGTCCCAAAATTGTAGACGTCGGCTTTATGTGAAATGCTTCAGAAATTTGTGTTGATCAATTCCGATGCAATGTATCCTATTGTTCCTCTTGCCATAGTACGAGGCAATGTGTTATGTGTTGCTGGATACAATTTAGCTCGACCGAAATCAAAAATTTTTTAAATGAAATTCTCATCGAGTAGAAGGTTGTGAGGCTTGATATCAAAGTGTAGAATTTGCATTTGCAACCTCTATGCAAATACTCAATTCCTCGGGTAGAGAAATCTCATACAGTTTTGCCCAACACAAAGTGGTATTATCTTCACATTGGATAATATATTTATCAAGAGAACTATTTGGCATAAAATCATAAACACGAGCATGTTTTGATCCTTCAGCGTAAAAACCAGTTAATCGCACAACATTAACATGATGAATTCTTCCTATAGTGGTTTCATAAAATTTCTCCCTGTACCTTTAGATTTCCCTAATATATTTACTGCAACTAAGTAACCACATCGAAGATTCCATACCCTCCTTCTCCCGGTTTCTCCTTGAAATTATTTATTATCTTCTTGATCTGTTTGTGGGAATACCTTATTGGCATCAGGTTATCGCTATTTTGCAAAAAATCTTCAATGGAATCGTACATTGACGAATGCCTCCTCCGCCATTTGTAAATCATAAGAACCAAGACACATACACCTCCGCATATAAATCTTACAGATTCAAACATCACTGCATGAAATTGTTGCGAAAAAAAATCAGTGTTATTCCTGAAGAAAACACAGGCACACGGGAATACAACATCACGATGTTACAGAGCGTCGATTTTCTTCCTTAGGCAACATTTGTTTTGATCAGGAAACTCGATAAAGGAAAAATGATAGTGCGGATTTAGAGAACATATGAATGAAAAGCTTAAGTATGGGAGTTTGGTATATTCCTGATAGAATTGGCCGATAGCCAAAGTGTATCGACTCATGCAACCCTGACACAGAGATTGAAACGCACAAGATCAATTATTAGTTCAATATCAGTTCTATGCAAGGTTGTTGAACTTCCATTATAATTAATCCAGCAACCCCACATCGTTTTAGAACCCTTTTGAGCATCCAGGATACAGATAATTTCCATACCATAAACAATATACCTTCCAGCCTGACCCAAAAGCCAACCCACCAAACTGAAGAGACCTAAATTTACAGAAAAGATGAAACAAATAATTGATGAAGAAAACAGGATGAATCATCATCTTCAAATAGATAATCAGTAAGAACCTTCTCTCCTTAATGAGAAGAAGCTCACTTACAGTGTGCAGAGCTACATTTGATAGAGCCAGACGGATGCAGTAGCATTGGCCTTCGCATTCTGCACAATTAGAAAACCAGAAAAGCCAAGAGACCACAAAGCCCCTTGCAATGTATTTATGCAGTTCGAGGTAACTTACGTTGTTGGTACTTGAAGGGACAAGAAATGCGAGGAATATCAGGTCTATGACACAGGACTCCCCAATATTGGAAGCCTCGTCGTCAAGTACAATGTAAGAATACTTTTTTTGTTGTCAGGCAAGCTGATGAATCCACATAAAGAGGGGATTGTTGGGGAGATTCACAGCTTATGAAGATTAAAATATTCTCAGCGTCAATCGCATACATACTTTGATGGGTGAAGTTTCCCTAATCGATGGTATGTGAAGGAAGAGAGGAGCAGTTACCGTCCTGGACTGCGACATCAAAGAGTTGCATTGTTGAATCAGTGTAGTTGATGGCCTTTACATGGTATTTTCCGGAAAACAAGTTCAGAATCAAAGTCTGACCATTCTCGCAATTCAGTTCATAGTTTGCTTCTCCACAATTTGGTGGGTTGTCTTTGAGTCGGAAAGGGTAGCTGATGTTGGTGAGGCCCCCACAAAAAGAAGGCGGACAGGAATGATTATATATTGCAGTAACATAATAGATGGAAAAGATTAAGTGTAAGACAGTGTTTGCCGCAGCTACTTGTTTTTTCAAAAGCATCGCAACTCGCCGGAGATTCTAACTGCTCTGTGTTTGCTCTTGATGTTAGAATCAAATCATGAAAGAATAGCAGATTCTTTTTGGTAATTTTTGAAAAACTATGAACCGTGAAAGTGATATTTTGGCCCGAGCTTTACGCTGAATAGATAACTCAGAATTAAATGACTTAGAAAATCTTATCAGCAACTTGTCAAAGTACACGCACAAGTCTTCTTACTCCGCCCAACGAAGACGACAGACTCTGTTGTGTGTCTTCCATGGCCTCTCGTTGGAAATGCAATAATACATTACAAGTACCCCACACGTCAGGACCAAGCCAACTCAACGTATAATTTACGCAGCAAAAAAAGAACTGAGAACTTTTACACGAGGAAGAAAAGAACCAAATTCAAGAATGGACTTGCAGTTTCTGTTTTGCTTGTTCATGCTAATCATTCTACAACATGAAGTAAAAGGCTTAATGGATGGTTACTGCCCAGATTTCAGATGCAGTATAGGTCCGCAAATCCGATTCCCCTTCAGAATCAAAAACAGTCAACCACAACACTGTGGTCATCCTGGGTTTGATTTATCCTGTTCAAACGATGGCTACACGCTGTTAGAACTTCCCAACTCGGTTAAACTCCATGTTGACCATATTGACTACCTAAGACAAGAGTTAACTGTGTCTGATCCTTGTCTTCCAAAAAAGGCTCAGAACTTCACTCTTTATGGTTCTGCTTTCAACTTGCCTCCCTATCAGGTAGGCAATCGCTATGATTACTCAGCGTATCTAAATGATTACGCTTTGTTTAGCTGTCCAACGCAAAGAGATGACATGCCATCCGATGAAATTACTTGTCTGAGCTCTCCAGGCAACTTTGTTTACGCAATAAGTTCATATT
>CANYCX011810261.1:0-17978 GCA_948193385.1 Breynia disticha f. nivosa | reverse complement strand
AGAATTTTTTTACAAACATCATATAATCACAAAATGACATCCAAAATGTAATTTGAGAAAGTATTCATCCAAAATGTAATTCATTAACATCAAAATTTACATCCAAAATGTAATTCTGAGAAAGTATTCGTCCAAAATGTAATTCATTAATAATTTAGTTTATTGTTTTGAATTTTACTTGAGTCAAACTAACTCTTAATAAAATATAACAAGAATCTATTTTATTATACAAAAGATTTTAAAAAAATTAAAAAAATAATTTTATAAACATACGTATAGATTATAGTTTTATAAGTTACAATATAAATTATTTACTATACATAAATTCAATATATATCTATTTTATTATTTAAAATATTTGAAAATAATTCAAAGCACTCAAAATATTATATAAATAATAAGAGTATATAAGTCGCATGAGCCTGTTCATAAACACTTAAAGGAGTTTGTTCATGAATACTTAAACGAGCTTGTTCGCGAGCTTTGCCGAACTGAGCTTTTGAGTGTTTAAGCTTAGCTCGTTTATAGAACGAGCCTAAATTTTTGTTTAAACTTTGCTTATTTATTAACGAGCCGAGTCACGAACGAACTCTTACCGAGCCGAACGTCGAGCCGCTCGCTTGCGACTCGGCTCATTTACACCCTAGATCATTTATTTAGTTGTAAAGAAAATGAATACTCCCATTTGATTTCCACACCAAAATTTAGAAATCCAATTGGCAAGATTTCATTCAAAAAATTATACAAGCTATTATGTTTTGAGTTTGGAATGATATGAATGTCAGTGTATTTAATTCATTTTTGTTGATTTTTATTGATTGACAAAATTCTAGTTCACAATTATATAAATGTCAGATTTCACATTCTAAAATACAAAAATGTCACATTTTGTTCTCTCGATATATGAACAATAATGAAGAACAATGAACACTAAACATACCCTGATATTTTCACAATTGCAAACTCAAAAATTGGGCATTTTCATATGCTAAAATTTTAACTGACATTAACAGAAATGAATAAACTTAGCTGACATTTCTATAATTTCAAACACAAATATTTGTATTCGTGTAATTTTTCCAACTTGATTCCTAATCTAAAGCTAAAACCAATCCAACAATTAAAAACAAAAATGGCCCACAAACTTATCCAATCAATTTGATAGACTCCCACCATCTAACTTCCTTACTGTACTATTAGAACAAACAAAATGACTGCCTTCATCCAGTATTGGACCCCTCCCATCTCTTCTACCCCACATCCCTCCGTAGTATCATCTACTCCTTCCCCAATTTCATTTCCTATTTACTTGTGATTTTTAATATCAAAATTATTTTCTTTAAAAATTCTTTTTATTTTACTAAATTTTATATATTATGCAAAATCCAAACTGTTTTTATAGAATAAATTAGAAGCTAAATTCAAACTGCTCTTTTATTGTTGGTGAAATTTGAGAGATAAAATGATGATAAGAAATGAAGTAGAAATAATTGAAGAGATTGAGATTGGATGGGAGCCAAGAGAAATGAAATTGTGTAAGGAGTGGGGAAACAGGTCCCGCGCTGTTATCGCGCGCCTCAACCAATAATCCACACTTCACTTCCTTTCTCAATCAACTGTTTCTTCTCTTCTGTGTTTTAATGTCTGTCTTCTCTCTCCACTCACTCCCTGCTCTTCCTTCTCACTCACTGTCACCCATTTATTACAACTGCTAGTTTAGTTGAGTTTACTTCCTGTTGTTTTTAACTCATTCCACTTTTCCTCCTCCTTTTTCTGCTCCTTCCTATTGTAACTTCACTTCTGTCTTCCCTCCATCTCCACTCTCTACCTTTCTTTTTTACTTTGAGTTAACCCACCCTTTCTCACACGTAAATTTTAATATGAGACCATTAAAAGAGGAGACTCATTCTTGATTTTACTGTACTGTGCAGATTACGTAAAATTAAAACTGTTTTTTACTGAATGAATGAAAAACTCAGATTTATTTTCATCGAATCTAACGATTAAAAATCGTTGCCTCATTGAGTCCGTTTCTTTACTTACTCATATTCCCTTCACTATAAAACCAAATAATCTCAATATTTTCAGTGTGTTTGGATGCAGTGCACGTAAAAATAACTAATAGAAATGTAAATAAAAGTAATGACCGAAAAGTAATAGAAAGGAAAGGAAAAAGTACAACACTTATTTAAGAGATTAAAAAAAGTGTAACCAATAGAACGTAAAATTATTATTTCAATTGTAAAAAACCAAAATACCACGTAGTAAATAAATTAAGGATATTATTAAAAGAGAACAATTTAGAGTTTTATAATTTTAATGAGGTTAAAAGTAGAAAAATCTATATAGAATATAATTCTACGTCTCTTACACTTCGATTTGGAGTGTACGTTTTTAAGGGAAAAGAAGAGTAATATTTACCTTTTTTACTTTTACTTATCCTTCATTTCTGCTCCTTTCCACTCTATCAAACAAAAATAATTAATTATTTTTCCATTACATACCCTTCGTTCCCCTCCTGAAACACCAGTAGATAGCTCTGCCTCCTGCCCCAATCAAAACGTTTCCACTCCTAAATTATAAATATGGTTTGAAGGCCATGTAGTTATATTTTTTTTGGTGATTTATAACACCATGAATATCTTTATTGAGTATCGATTTAGTTTTATTAAATTTTACATATTACGTAAAATTAAATTTATTTTTATTGAATCAAAAGTTTATATTTATTTTTTTACCGCATCTAACGTATACAATTTCTTAACTTATTGAGTTCCTAACAGAGTAAAACATTGGATTGATATATCAACATTTCAAACGACCGTTATTGTTAGGTTTGGACTCAGAAAACTTTAGTAGAATTATTAGGCACCCAAAAGAATATTTGTTTGCTGGAACATCTGTTTTACCATCACTCTATTCTTTCCACTTATCAACATTCTCAACAATATTTTTTCATAAATTTAATTTAACATATGGGAAATATGCCATGCCATTTATATACATGGAAGATTAATTATACATAATTTATCTTTTAACTCCTCCCATACAGCATTACGAAATAAAGTGCGGCCATCTCTGCCGTTTAAACATGTAAATAAAAACTATACTTTGCATGAAATATTATGTGAAATGTTAAACAATTGATTGTGAGTTCTGACTGTGTACAAATCAATTACACTCAGCCAAAAGTGACAAAAAGATAATTTTTATTATTAATTTTTAAAGCTTTTTAAAAATGAAATCACAATTTTTTTTATTGTGGTCATAAAAATTGTCAATTTTATTCAATGAAGTCACAGAAGTTCCATTTTATTGAAGATAGTCACGTTAATTTTATTTTTCTTCACCAGAATCATAACGCTGTACGTCATGAGAAAAATGTCAGGGTACTTAACATATATTTTATCTGACATGACATAACATTAAAAAACTATGGAAAATAATGTAAGAAATGATGGGTTCAAAAATTAATTTAGGAAAATAAAACACAGATTTATATTTTAAATAAAATACAGCAAATAAAATAATTTTTGTGATTTTACTGAAAATAAATTGTCATATCGCAAATTATTTACTTTCTTATTATTATCACACTAGTCTATGTTTTATATTTGTTATTAAATAAGAGTAGAGTTTCAGATCTTATTTTTATTAAAAGTATTTTCTTTTCTGTGTGATACATTTTTATTTAAATTACAAAAAGAGTGTTTATTAAAATATTTTATAATGATTAAAGTGAGAAGATTAAAAAAAAAGTGAGAAGATCGATTCAATTACCTTCCAATAATTAAACTGTATTTAAACTTTCTTTAAAGATAAAAGTTAGTCCTATAGATTAAGTAACTAACAAAACAAAAAAAGATAACTTATCATAAAGAGCCAAAAAAAAAAGGCTCCCAAGCTTTTCCACGACATGTAATTAAAGGCTCAATGGAAATCAATTCCATGCAAAGAAAGGATGATGATTGTCATGATTATGTTTAATTAACAATAGCTGTTGAGACAGATTTTGAGTAAATCCTCCATTTCAACCCTACACACTTAAAAAAAAACAATTAGGTCTAAAACACACCTTACCACTCGCAAGTCGTGGGAACATTGTCCTAAGGAAATTTATTTTCTCTTGAAATAAAATAAGTCTTCTCTTATTTTAAGAGGAGTAGGAAGCAATAGGAAGCAGCAGAGAACTCAGAAAGTGTTTTGCATTTGTGTTGATGTGTTTTTTTTAAGGTAGTGAGCAGTGGTATTTATAAGTTTTCAGGTGAACGTTGGAGCAGCAAAATATAATGTTAGTGGGTTAAGGAATAGGAGAAATACATGGTCTAAGGGTTGAACATTCATTGTTAAGAATAGGTCAAACAATGTTTTTCCATTTAAGTTGAAAGATTCAACAATCTAGCTAATACAAATCTGAAAGAATAAATGAAGATAAAAATAAAATGATGTGTAAAATGTGTCGAGGAATAGGAGTGTCTCACTTAATAAACTCTCTACACACTGCTCAACTAAGCAATATGAGATTTTGCAATTCCCACGAACCTATTCGAGACGAATTCTTAGGTGATAACGGTTTGAACAAACTATAGTGAAAATATTGTATAATTTTTAAATCTTTGTGCTACATAAAATTATATAATTTTTTATCTTTTTATTGCATAAAAAAGTCTTTCGAGTTAACACATAATTTTACGTATGTCACACAATCAAATAAATGAATTAGATTAAATTTTAACTTTTAAAAAAATAATATATATAATATTATTACGTCTTCACCCAAAGATTCACCGTTATCGTTTCTATGTGACCTTCTTTTTAATGTGATCGACTCCAAAGCATTGTTGTGTGATAATAGAATGAGGAATTACGCCGAATCGTACAAATGCATTGTTTTATATGAAATCCAAGGCGTACTAATTTGACTGCAATGTTGAAGATTGAGATTGAGATTTCTCTGTGGTTTATGATCAAAGTATTATTGTTAGGCAGCAATTAGCCAAAATGGCTAAGCTCATAGAATGTATAGCCATGGTAGGTGAGTTATGAGTAGGTATTGCCTCTGGTTTCTGGGAATCAGCTTTTTCTTTATGTAAAATGGTTAAATACTGCTTCTGCATCATATATCACAGTCACAATGTGGAAATACCTTACTTTAGGATTCTTTCAACTTTTGATTGTAGTTGTAGATAAATTTACAGAAATCTTTATAATGAGAAAAAAAAATCAATTTTCATTCAATGCGAGAAATATTTTTTACATCAAAATGATGTTTTAATTATTTGTTTTTAGGTGTAGAATAATTTTACAATCACTTTCTGCTTAGAGCCTACTTGAAATTGAGGTGTGAAAAATGAGATAAGTAAATTATGTTTCAAATCAAGTTTTACAAGCGTAATTTCGTATCTGGTTAAAAATGTCACTACAAAATTCAATGTTATTAGCGACGAATACCAAATAATTTGCCGCTAATTATAAATTTTCGTTGCTAATGTGACTAAGTGACGAACAAATGGTCACTGATTTTCATCACAATAATCGTCTTTGCTAACTGTAGCGACCATTCAATCTAAGTTTGTTGCTTTGGCGACAATAGTCAACTCTATTTGCGTTGCTCTAATTTTATCATCAAATACATAGCAGACGGTAATTTTAGGATCAAATATGTCACAATAAATTTAGTAGACTAATTTAGACCGATAAATATCATATTTTAGATTATATTTAAATGTATATCAATTATTAAATTTTAATTAACTTTGTAACATTAGAAGTCAAAATTTAATAGTACATATGTCATGATTTAAATCAGTTCACTAGTTATGTATTTTAATCAACTATCGTTTAATCTAACTGTCTTGTTAATAAAAAATTCGAGTTTTATTTAATATATTCAAACTAGACTTACAATTTTAAACAAGCCTAAAATTTTGTTTATTTTTTATTAGGATAAATTAAAAAAATATATATATTCATATAATATTACTGTTTTGAACTATACAATGGCTAATTTTGGGATCTTATAATTGCCTAAAAATGGATTTTTGGATATTGCTTTTTTAACATATCGTAAAAAAATTGAATTTAAACACACCTTGATATTAAAATAGTACTATATATTATCTTTATAAAAATATCTTCAATACATTCATTAGAAATTCAATTTTATCCAAAGATAAATAAAAAATTATTTCAGTTCTCCCTCTATTTTTTCTTTTAATTTTTTTTAAGAGTTGACTAAACCAACTATAAATAGATAAGAAAAATGAATCTTTATTTTAATTATTATCAATTCAATTTATAACTTCATCTTTTCTGTTGTTGCATTTTTTCAGTTCATTATTTAAATTATGTAATTATATTTATCTTGTTTATTTTAGATAATGTGATTTAAAAAATACCATTATATTTTGGTACTATAAAATTTTCATTTTTTTATATTTCAAAATTATCAATATACTCTCTATTTTATAGATAAATTATGAAAAAAAAACATTTATTGAAGATGCTGTAAGTTATTTTCATCGTATTTATATTTCAAACTGATACCTCAGCTCCTTTGTGAAATTAATCTATTCGACTGAATTTTGAAACATATATAATTAAATTCATTTCGATCTTGTTATTCTATTACCAATTTTTTCAAACCTGTTACTTCTGGTTGAAGGAAAAACATAATTAATTATGTTGCGAAAACATCAAACATATGCAACATGCAGAACTAAATTAGCCAATTTCCTCTCTAATTATTTTATTTATTTACTTTGATGTTTTTCTTGCTTTCTGGATGACATGACAGGAACAGCTCATTCAAATGATGATTGAAGATGATGATTTGACGGGAAAAAGGCCATCTCCAATAATAGATATATGAACTGTATGAAAAATTAACAACTTGAGAAAAGTCTCATTAATCTCCCAAGTCCATTGTATGATTTTCCACAAATAAGTGAGATTAGACTACAATTATGGGTGTCCATAAGTATTGATTGTGTTAGATTGAATTGATTTTTTAAAGAGAGTTAAAGTTATTATAAGTATAAATTTGATTAAATATTCTATTTAGGCTACACAATTAAGTTTAAAATATGGTTTGTGTAAACTTCTATATATAACGGCTTGTATTTTTTACAAACATTTATGACTTCCATCTTTTGTGATTTAATAATAAAATAATTTATTCTCTGCCCATGGACGTGGTCGCAATTAACAAATCACGTAAATTTTTGTACGTTCTCTTATTTCTGAATTACCTCAATCGTGTATATTCTTAAGAGGTTCAAATTCCACCGATATCAGATTAGTCTCAATGAAGATGGAGAATTTCGAGTGATTAAGAAAAATGACTACAATTATGAGTGTCATAATGAAGAAATTTGATTAATAATTAGCAACAGTATTTTTTGGTCAATAATTAGCACTAATAATACATGGCAGGCGACTTAGCTGAAGTTCATTTTCATGATGACAATTATGTGGCAACAACAGTCTATTGACAAATGAAAAAATGCCAGGCCAAAAACAGCCACCCTCACTCTTCACATTACTCCCAAAATGAGCCAATAGAAAAGGGTTTTGAAAGAAAAGAATGTAGCCAACTGGGTTCTATGAGTAGAGCCAGTGAGTGAGTCGAGTAAATAAGCGAGTCAGTGATGGTTATAGTAAATGAACTGTGCCTTTTCTTCTTTCTTTTGGTTTTTTGAATAGAGTGAGAATTGCATAGGGAAGTGGCGACGGAGGGCAGTGCTTGACTGAAGGAGAGAGTGACAAGTGATGATGGGAGTACTCTGCTCTGTGTCTGTCTTTGAATTGGATATGTCCAATCTCATACAGAAAAGAAAGAACGATAAAGAAAGAGCTTAATCTCAACGGGTTAGTTTAACATTAATAGTAAAACATTCGTATTTTGATAATCGTAAATTTAAATCTATTTTAATCCTCTTGAGGTGAGACATAAAGACACCATCTTTCACCTTAATTTTTTATAATAGATATGCACGAAACATGACACAAATCTTGAAATTTCTGTAAACTAGGGTTGTATTCGTCTGGATTTGATCTTATGAGGTAAGATGATTTTGATTAATAAAGAAAAAATTACTTACATTGATCAGAATATAGAGGAAGAAGAATTTTGGTTCACTATTTGGCTCGTTTATGATCTTGAATTAGGCTTAACCCTAAATGAAAGTTCACATACTTTCATTAATTACAACCCTAATGAACGTATATTCTATTCTCATAGGCTAATTTTATAATCTGTATAGCTAGATAAAAATTTAACAATAGTATATTATGCAACACGAAAATAAAAGGAGAGTGAAGCGTAACAGTCGTGTCTACTCCTATAATTTCGTCCATTTTACTACATTTTTAAGCATTGCTCCCTTTTGTTGTTTTTTATTATTTTTCATTTATTTATTTTTATCTCACTTAAAAAATTTCATAAGATATAAATTGATATATAAATAGGAAGAAAGCAAAAAAAAAGGGTTTGAAATGAAAAGGGCTAGGGACCCATGGGACGTAATGGAAAGGAAGCAGTAGCCCCCACGACGTCCCCGCAAGTGATTTGTAGCGCGCAACTATCGGGGGCGTTGAACCCCAACACCACCACTGAATGCAATCCCCACAATAACACACAAGTGAGTGGTGTATTATTATGTATGTGTATTGATGGATGCTGGTCATAGATATAGCCGCCAGCTATACCTCGTTGCAGAGACCCCTCTTCTCTTCTCTTCACCAATCTCTAGTCTCTTCTCTGTCACTCACCACACGTGGTTTTCCTGCAACTGGTCTTCTCTTACAGTACCGCTATGCTCTCATCACCCCACTCCTCCTCACTGTTTCCCGTTGAATTTTCGTTTTCCTATACGTACTTCTCTTCCCCCTTTCCACCATCGTTTCACTTTCTACTTTAAATTAAATGATCTTATAATTCAGCACCTGGTTTTTTCATTTAGTGGCCAATGGCAACACCATATTTAGACTCAATCCAAACCCTCTAGTTATTTCTACATTCCTTAATTTTCAGATTCAGTCTTTCAGGAATACCAAAACTTTGTTTATTACGAGTCAGTCTAGAATACAGAACCTACCAATTAGGTGCGTTAATTCTGCGGACTTACAATCATTATGTTTGAAGTACCAACCGATGATCTAAACTTTCTGTTTCTTATAATATAATCAAATGAACACACATTGAGATTCAGGTTTTTATCTGCAAATGGTGGAAGGACAGCTCAAGCGTAGCAGCAAATATGACACGTTTTGAAAAAGCTGGAGGAGGATTATGTTGACTAATCTTTGATACATCGTCAATGTTAAATCAGGAAAAAAATTTCTGTTGAAGTCACAGTTGGGAGAGGTCTAATGGAGCTATAAATAGCTCAGCTACAAGATTAGGTAAGTGGCACATCTCATGGTCAAGGCCATAATGAAGAGAGAGCTGCTATCGTCTTTTTTTGATTTTTTTAGTGTTGCAGAAATTAATTAAAAATCGTGTGAATAGAATGTGAATGTGAAGAAGAAAAATCCAAAAAAGCTATTAAAATAGGGTAAAGAAATAAGCTTGTCCGTGAAAGAAAAGGTACCAATATAGTAAATAAAAGAAGAGAGGGAGAGAAATTTCTATATAATTAGGATATATAATTTTAAGACGATTAAATATTATTAGATATGAGATGATAAAATAAATTTATTTTTTATAATATTTATATTATAAATAATAATATTTTATTAAAAAATTACTAACACAAACAATTACGAACCATCAATCTCTATCTTCTCTCCTGAATGGCTTTATCTTATTGTGACCTTTAAATAAAGCTTTTATAATTTTGTAATATTTCTTTATCATACATCAAAGAAAGTCTTGTCACCCACTCAAGAAACGCAGCCGGAACTACCTCCCTACTATGACCTTCTTCGATTCCACTACCTAGACTCCATGTGAGAATTTCTTCTTCCTTTCTTCCCTATTTATTCATTTTTTTAATCCTTTCTTCTCTGTTGAGATGTCCACAACTTGGTGCAACTTCACTCGCAGCACTCCCTAGCCGAACCCAATTGTCGATTCTAATTCCAACTTTCTTAAACCAGAAAAGAAAGATTCTGAAACTGGTTTGTCTGTTATTCAGAATCCTCTTTTGGTTATAGATGAATTGGTGGTTGGAGACTCTAGGGTTTCAAGTTGTGAATTTGAGCTGTCTTATTTTAGGGTTTTTGGGTTTGCTGAGTAGAGATCATTAATGGAAGACTATAACCAAATGAACGAAGCAAGCAACGCAGCAAGAGGGAATTTCTTGTATGCATCACCAGTTCTTGCACCAAATTCATCATCTCCATATGGAAGAACAAGCAGTGGCTCCAATAACAATACCAGTAACAATCAACAAACCCAGATGCCTAGTCCTTTCCATCTTCACCACCAATCAAGTAATGATCACCAGTGTTTCCAATCTGATTCACACCCTCTAGTCAAGACTGAAGGCAGTACTTCTCAACACCAGAAATTCCACCACTATTCTCTATTAAGAGGAGGCCAACACCACCAACAACCACTTAATAGTCCTACACAGCCACAAGGTAGTGAAAGTTGTTCTAGTGAAGTTGAAGCTATGAAAGCAAAGATCATAGCTCATCCTCAGTACTCCAACCTTTTGGAAGCTTACATGGACTGTCAAAAGGTACTCTTGATTTACACATAATCGTATATATTACTCTATAGTCCTATACCTACATAATTATATATTCTCTTTGTTACCGACTACGGACTTCTTTTTGGTACTTTGCTTACGATTATGGAATTACATAAAGGTTGGAGCTCCGCCTGAAGTGGTGGCTCGGCTCGCGGCAGCTCGTCAAGAGTTTGAGTCTAGGCAAAGATCTACTTTCAATTCAAGAGATGGATCCAAGGACCCAGAACTAGATCAGTTCATGGTGATTAACGTTTTATTATTTTGAGGGTCTGCTTATATAGACTAAGCCAAATCCAATTATTTATGCCGAGCATGTGAGTTTTTTTATCTATTTATGGGTTTAGCTTAAGAGAGAAACTCTATTTGTTTTGATCAGGAAGCATATTACGACATGCTAGTCAAATACCGAGAGGAACTTACTAGACCCATACAAGAAGCCATGGATTTCATGCGACGGATCGAAACCCAGCTCAATATGATCTGCAATGGTCCCCTCCGGATCTTCAACTCTGGTACTTATCTAGTTTCCGCTTCCACAGTACATTATTCCAAGCCATTAATTAATCATCAAACATAAATTTTTTCTAAACACATAGTTATTGGGAAGGGGGGAGAGAGAGAGCGATAGTGATTGGACTTTGAACTTACCAAGCTCGGAAGTGGAACAGAAGAATCCACTAACTTCGGCTGTTTGCTGAGATGGGTTGAGTCTGTTTTCTGCAGAGGTTGAATGAGTCGGTCCATGACTCTCTATAGAGAGAAAATCATGGCCCTGGCCACACATACAACTTCTTTCATTAGTCATTATTTACACTGCAATGATTAAAAACATATTTTGACCAAAATTATACCCATCTAATCTTAAGACAGGAAAATGAACCCTAAATACAATGCCATTTTTGGTTTTTTTTTTTGATACTGTACTTGGTAAAAATAAAGAAAGAAAGAAAGACAAAAACGCATATTGATGGTAATAAACAATGCAGATACTGTTACGTTGTTTTTGGTAGATTGTTTCTGACAATGCTGTTTGCATTAGGGTTTTTTTTAGTAAAATCTAGAGAATGTAAAAGTATTATTCTGATAAATCTGAACTTGTGATGCATATGATGGAGAAGAGGAATGGATGACATGATTATAAGTGTCGTCCTTTCATTTTGTGCATTATATCTTTTTTATTATTATGTGGGGTGAGATTGATGCCTGTTTTGATTTTAGTAAAGTATTTATTTTTGATTTAAGCAAGAACCTAGGATTCTGTTCATATCAGTGCTTTACCCTATGTAGCCTGTACGGTCTTTTGTCTGAACTTCTTAATATAACAAAATTTCTGGTTTTCTTCTTCATATTCTCTTTTATTTTTCACCAAATGTTCATAATATTCTCTCATTCTTTTATTTTCTAATTTCGTTTTTATTTGAAAATTAATATACATTTTCTTTGTAAAAAAAAATCTTAATATGCATATTAACACATAGTAAGTGTGGCTAATGAAAACAGTGATTATATTTAAGAAAAAGGGTCAATTTACACTTTCATGTTTTTTTTAAAAAAATTTTCTATATCATAATTATCACATTTACATAAAAGATATTACTTTATAATGAAAAAGGAAGTGTTTAATCTTAAGAAGACTGCTATCCTATGATATGAATTAATAAGTTACAAGCCAATTTACGATTATTACCAATTCTATTTAATAATTTACTAAAAAATACATGAGATGTTACTTTATAATCAATTATTTTTTTTATTTCACTTTCACAAGTCTGTGGTTCTTTCTCTAATACATAGGAATTTTATTTAAGATCACGATTCTAACTGTTTATTTCGTGAATTAGGAGTTATTATCTTTTACTTCCCTCTTCCCCATTATGTGACACAAAAATCTATAGATTTTTCATTTGTCTATATTTTCTCGTATGTGAAATTTAGAAGTAAATGCATGTAGTGTTGATATTTGACTTCATATTAATTTGACACATATAAAAATATAAATTGCGTAAAAGTATATATATAAATAATCACTTGTTGTTTTAAAAATAATAGATATGGATTTATCCACTATAATCAGATGCATAAAAGGATGTACATAAGTTTTCTTTCTATTTTTTGCATCATTACATATTATCAAAACAACACTTCGGACATCACGTGGGTCCAATTGCTAGTTATTATTTTATTCGTCTTAATTTATGTGAGATTTTTTTAAAATAACATTTTATTTGTATTAATTATAGCTATTTTATTTTAATCTCTATTAGATACTATTGGTTAACTAGTCCAAGTGTAGAACCAATCATAATAAATAAAACCAAATAAACAAAAGGTATTTTAAACAATAGATATAAAAAATTGAACAATTTTATTTATTTTAAAATATTAAAATAATATTTTCATATCACATAAAATAAAAAGAGATATAATTTAAAGTTCATGTAACTCTCACTCAAATTCTAATGTTCGTGATATATTTATTGGCTCATTCAAAGTTTATATATATTTTTTAAAAATTTTCGAAGCCTTTTAATTTTGGTAAAACAAAAAAGTGCTATATAGTTTAGTAATTTCTACCGTTAAAATAAGTTTTTCCACAAGTTACTTATTAGTCTCTTAAATACTGTCCATTTTCAAGATAAATCATTCTATAATTCTGATACATTGTTATATGTTCTATATTTTCCGGTCTCACTTAGTTCACAGCTTCACACTTCTCTGAAAATTCATTTCTTATGAAGTTGAATTTTCTAAGAATTAACTTCTCAGAAGTATAATAAGTTTTACTTGGTTCAAATTATACTTTCAGGGAAGTAACTTATGATGGCTTTTCTGGATGTATGTTCTTAAATAAGTTTTTCACACTTCTCTTATCTAACATGTACGTTCTCAAATATGACGGCCAAAAACATAATGAATCAGAAAGTATTTTTTTATACACAAAACAGAAAACATATTTTATATAGTTTATTGAAATGTATAAGATTTATATACATCACATCCTAGCCATGTATTTTTGGCATAATATGTAATTCAAGTCTCTTTTTTTTGTATATTTGGTATTTTTCTCTTCCTAATATATTCCCTTTAAGTTGAAACTTATCAATGGATAAAGAAAAACAAAATAGTTGGGGTGTACTTAGGGTCTATTTTTTTGAAAAATATTTTTCTTATTTTTTATTCTTCAATATTAATTAATAAATAATAAGTCAGAAAAAAAATTTAAAATTCAACAGTAACAATTTTAATTTATTTTAGAAAAAAATATTTTTTCATATAAAATATAAAATTATATTTTACATTGTGACTACTCTTGTTAAACCCAACAAGTTAAAAAAATTATTTTTCATAGAAGATATTTCGAACTCGTTTTTGGTGCCATACACCAAAAATATAGTTCTAGTAAATAAGATTTAGAAACGTAATTCCTGTAGAAAAATATTTTCTTAAGAAAATTATTTTTTCATCAAACAGATGGAGCTTTAATTGGAACATGAAATTTAGCCAATTGTCTTGATCGTGAGATATTGTTGAAAAAATAGGAATATTGTTTTACGCCTTTATCGTTTTTGTTATAAAAAATTTCGTGCATACAAAAGTAAAATTCAATTTTAATCTATGTGCAAATAAAAAGATTAAAACATGGGTTCATGCTGTCTAAAAACTTAGGACTTTCAATTATGGATTAACTAAACGCTTAACTGCTTTACACTACTATACACAAAGAGAAAAAGGTAATAAATGCAAGAAAATAACTAAAGAAACTTACAAAGTAAATAAAAGGGCTTACATTAGATGCATTGGATGATTATTAACTTGTCATTTGTAAGTAATCTCTCAAGTGTCTTTTAAGTAAGCAAATTCTAAAACTAAATACGAAATTGAGGAGACTTGAAAATAAGATAAAGTGAGTGACAGATGTGTGTGTTCTATTTCTATCAAAACTTCTTATATTTATAGAAACATTCAAGCAGTTATCATCTTTGAGCGGTTTTCTCCATTTCATCTCTACTCTCAACTACGTATCTCAGCCACATACACTTTCGCTGAAATTGACAGCTTATATTCATGACACCTGGGCGAGCAGTTTCATTTAAACAACTGTTCGCCAACTGCAAAACTCAACTTTTTCTGCATTTGAAAATTACGCTTGCTTTATCATGCCACTTCCACATCAGCTTTAGCTTAAAATTTTCATATCTCCTCACTCGCTGATCCTCGCGATTTGCATACTTGATCCCTTTTTCTCATAAACCTTCCTTAATGAGATACTTTTTGTGGTTAACAAATATGTATTATCAAAATAACTCCTACAATTAGTTATAGTATGGAACGAGTCAATCATCTACTTGAATATTTCATCGAACAAAAAGGATCATATTGTTACTCCTTTGATTAAAATTTTCGATTTTTGGGAAGTTAAGTTGAACTTTTATATTCTCAAAATCATATCTTATTGAATTCTACCGAGTAAATTAGATCAGACCTCCCATAATTTTATTTGTATTTTGCCCTCAGCCAATGCCTTTGAAAGAGTACAAGGTCATCCCAGAAGAAACAAAGTACCTTTTTCTTGTAGAAAAAAATCATTGGCCACCAAAACGCATCACCAACTCAGCTTCTTGAGTTGTAAAAATCATACCTTTATTACGTCGAAATGATTTATTAGCTACTGGAGTTTTGAAAGCTTGCTTGAATCACTCATATTCATCCTATCTCGTCTAGTCATTCGAGGTGTGTTTTTAGCCCATTTATTGAATCTCAACAAAATACATAACTAGAGTCTACACCCTACTTGCTATTGAAAATGAACGTACGAAGCCTCAATGAAATGCAAATTCCAAAACTTCTTGTTTGAGCGTTGATTGAAGATAAGCAAAGCAATGTGAGCAATCATCTTCACAGCATAGGCCATATAGCTTTCTTTTTCGCACTCAATGAGTTGTACGAGTACGGTCTAGCACTATTTCACACAGTGTTTGAGAAGACCCTTTGGTGCATACTTTTCTCTGCCAAGTCTTCGTTTCTTCTGTACTTATGCAGCTGTAAACGAAAGATGTATTTCTGAAGTAATGAACTGTAAATCTACTTTATATTATTTATCTGACTGTATAAGTTAGTCGCTGAGTTTAAATTTTCTTGAGATTTTGGCTCTTGACTTCTGATATATGTAATGATTGTGTGAACAGATGAGAAATCGGAGGGCGTTGGTTCATCTGAAGAGGATCAAGAAAACAGCGGAGGAGAAACAGAGCTACCTGAGATTGATCCTCGCGCCGAAGACCGGGAATTAAAGAACCACTTGTTAAGGAAGTATAGTGGTTACTTAAGTAGTCTGAAGCAAGAACTTTCTAAGAAGAAGAAGAAAGGAAAATTGCCCAAAGAAGCCAGGCAGAAGCTGCTTAGTTGGTGGGAACTTCACTACAAATGGCCTTACCCTTCTGTATGTCCGATTCAACCCTGCAATGAATTATAAATTCACCTCAGTTAATCACAAACTCAGCTAAATTAATCTTGATTCTGTTTTCAACAGGAAACTGAGAAGGTCGCATTGGCCGAATCCACGGGACTAGACCAGAAACAGATTAATAACTGGTTTATTAATCAAAGGAAACGTCATTGGAAACCATCTGAAGATATGCAATTCATGGTCATGGATGGTCTGCATCCACAGAATGCAGCTCTCTACATGGACGGTCACTACATGGGTGACGGTCCGTACCGTCTAGGGCCATGAAATGCTACATTTTCCGCAACAAGTTGTGCTCTATTTCAGCATTAGTCTCATAATTCTCAGGCCTAGCTCCAAAAAGCAGCTACTCCGTCGCGACAATAGTTGCTCAACATAAACTAGGTATTGCCCTAGAACCTAAAACCATTATAGTACGTCTGGATTGCAGTTTCATGCTGCACCATCCTGCCTTAAGTTGGCTTTGAAGTAGTTACATTTGGTTATAAATTTGTAGTACTTGAGGTTTTAGTGCTTGTTTTATGAAGCTTTGCAATATGTCCAGATATATTTGTATGAAGGAAATGACTTCTAAAAGAGAAACGTACGTGTAAGTTTGTGTAGTATATGTGGATTCTGTAAGAACTACTACTACTTGCAGGTAAGTGTATATAATGAGGACATGAATATGTGCTTCAGCTTTTGCTATTATTTCCATTTTATGTGGCGACTCTGTATTTTTTTTAAGATAAAAATTTAAATCTTTTGATTTCAAGTCTTTGTTTTGTGATGATTTTAGAAATTTGCATGATCAAAAATGATAATTTTTCTTATCATTCGAATTTTAGTGAGATTACAATCTAAGAACATACATGGATACAATACTTAAATGTATGTACTTAAATGTTATTTAAAATTACTGGTGCCACAAAACTCATGACACTTTTGCAAGTTTTTTTTTCCGAATAACGAGGTATCTTAGACATCTAAATTACAGGATTCGAACTCAAAATTACTGATTAAACTAAAACAACTCCACACCAATTAATCTACGAACCCGATGATTTTTCAAGTAGCGCCATCGAGTATGCAGAGTTATGCATTAATTAAATAACTTACCATCAAATTCTCGACTTTGATCACGTACTCTTACTAGTTCTCTTTCATGGGCAACACACTTCTTTTAATTTTATTTTAGTAATTGCTATATCATCCGAAAACAATACACTATAAATTTTTAAACAGTAATATAGTTTTTTTATTTAGAAATTTGAAATGAGTATATTAAATTTTATAAAATATATTTTTTTAATTTAGAATTGATTCTATATATACACTTTGTTTTTACTTTTTATTTATAAATTAGTCACTACTTAAGTTTTTTTGTGACACTCAAATTTTAATTCTCTTTTTCTTTTAAATTAATAATTTTCATAAATTATTTGTAAATCAGAGTGAATACGAATGTAAAATCAGGAGGAGAGAGAAAATAAACGAAAATTATTTTCAAAACATACTTAGGCCCAAAACAGTTACAGCAAAAAATATTTTACAGCGGAAACAAATATAAGTTTGAAAACAATTCCAAACTCAAAATATTACATATTTAAAAATATGTACAAATCCACAATAAAACTTGAAGCACACAAAACAGTAAAACTGGAGCTCAACCTCAGACAATCGCTAAGCTCTGCAAACGATCACTGTAACTCTGGTCCAACGGCTGCTATCAACGTCCTGCGCATCATTCAGACATTTATACAAATAGTGAGTATAGTTTTCAATACTCAGTAAGTATCTCATACTTTAATTAATTCGTAAGATTTGAATGT
>CANYCX011810128.1:0-11960 GCA_948193385.1 Breynia disticha f. nivosa | reverse complement strand
GTGTTTGTTGCTTTTTCCCTTTGCTTTGGTTATGAAGTTCAGACTTTCCATTTCTTTTTCGTCAAGATTACAATTCAGTTACTTTGCTACTGGAACTCAGCAATCGACGTTTAAGTTATTCAATTTTTAATTTATATTGTTGTTATTTTCAATTCTGCAATTTAATTTTACGTGCTATTTAAATTCTGCAATTTAATTTTATGCACCATTTATTTTCTGCAATTTACTTTTCCGCAATTTAATTTTCTGCAATTTACTTTTACGCACAATTTACTTTTCTGCAATTTACTTTTACGCACTGCTTTCATATTTATTATTCTGCAAATTTATTTACACGCTTTAATTTATTTTTCACTCAATTTAAGATTCAATGTCATTTAAATTTAAGTATTTTCATTAAAACTATCTTCAAAATCAATCGATTGAACATTCGGAAAAACAATAAAAACACGCATGATTTGGTTCATTTAATTTTCCCTTTCAATTAGGACGCATCAATGAACTTCTATAATTAATATATGAGGGTATTTTAGTAATATTTTTGTGAACAATTAGTTTGTGACATTTATTTTGGGACAACCAAAATATACTTTACTTAAAATGAGACGGAGAAAGTATTATGGTATGAATGAAGTACTATTTTTAACTTGTTTATTTTACCTTCTTAGCATGCAATTAATTTTTGTTATGTAGATAAGTGAAAAAAATTAGAAATATATGTGGCCAATAAGTTATTAGCAAGCTAAATTTTTACAAATTATATCATAATTTTGGGTTTTTTTTTCTCATTATGTTTCAAAGTATGTTAAATGTAATTAATTATCTTAAATTTTAAATAAGTCAGGTGAAATAAGATGATAGAGCGACAAAAGAAGAAGGGGTTGTAAAGTCAAATCAGTTGAAATGATATATAGGAGAATGTGAAGCCGAAATTCACCTTTACAATTTTAATGATTTGTTATTATCGAAATATCCACAGCTAAAATAAAGAGATTGGACCACTTTCATGTCAAATCCCAATCCCTCGTCAATTTCAACCCCCACGTTCACGCCAAACCGTGATCAGTATTAGTTGAATTGACAATTCAAACTCACGTAATGTTCGGTTTAATGCACTTTCAAAATCGAATCTCACAAAGTTGTCCTCATACGACACTAATTATAGCTTCCCCTCCGATTTTAGATTAAGCCTCAAGAAAAATAAGGATACCGAATTTTACCCCCACATTCACACATTTAGCGACAATCATGAACGGTACGAGTTGAATTAACAGTTCAATCTCATGTAAACTTCGGCTTAATATAACCACAAAGTCGCCCTTACAAGACAGAAACTATAGCTTCCACTCCGGTTTTGGATTAGACCTCACCAAAAGTGGGATACCGAGTTTTTCAGAAAAAAAAAAGGGGCAAGTTGAAATAAGAAAACTAAAAGATGAATTAAATAGAATAATTCAAGTTCTGAACAGAAGTCAATACCCGAACCACACATTATTTTTACTTCCTTAGCAGAGGTGAGAGGCGGGTTGGAGAAAGTAATTAGACCAGCCAACCACCACCAGCCCCAAGGAAAGACATGTATGGTGCGTTCTTGACTCCCTCTTTAAATGTCTACTCTTCCAAGGTAAACTAATCTGTCCCAGAAACCAATACAAAATTAAAAGCTTTTTTTCTAATGGAAATCTCAAAATAAATGAAAAAAATTTTAGTTGGTGTGGATTGTAATGAAGGGTTGGCAGCAAAAACCAGCAGCAGCAGGAGTTAATAACCATCTTCATCAAGTGCATTCAAAGTTTCCAACTAACCCTTTACCCTTCTCTTCACATTCAATGCCACCAGAGCAATTTAGTCTCTGAATTTCTCTCTTGGCTGCAGAATCGTTAAGAACTAGGACAATTCAAGGCAGCTTTTATTTGCTGAACCGTTGAGCTGATGAGGTTATTCACAGTATTTACTGACTCCATGTTCAGCTTAGCAGATGGCAAGCTACTCACTAGTATTTGAAATGCCACTGTAATCAATGAACCACCAGACCTTCCTATGGTTCCTTGGGTATTAGAGCTTGTTGATGCGCCGTCTCCATGGTGGTCCGGTGTACCGTCTGGCAAAATTGTGAATCCTGATGGTAGCAAAGGAATGTAAGACGGGTCTTCGCCGCTCATTGCTATGTTGATGGCTGGTAGATCAACTGGACAATACACCACAAGGGAGCCTGATGCATCAATGCAGCTCTCTTGGAGTATTAGCATATTGCTCTGACTGGTGTTGAAGGCCTATTACAGAATAAGGACAAACTTGATAAGCTTAATATGTTTATGCAATACAAGTTCTTATAAAGAAATCAGATAAAACAGTCTTACTCTAAGGACAGATATGCAGTTTCCTGGATGAGAACCATTCGCAATATGAGCTACTTCTTGCACAGAATTGCCACTTGAAAGGACATCCCACTGCAGAAGGCACAGAGAGTTTAATCCCATCAATGAGAACGAAAAATGCATCAATTGTACAACACGTATGTATTGGATCGAGTATTACCTGAGGTCGAGTCCTTTCGTCTTTGAAGAAATTGAAAACATTTTGTGGAGATACTGGAACCCAAAACGTAGTAGCTGCACTAAGAACCACACCATTGGGTTGGCCAGGATCAGTGCTTTTGTGCAGCGTTACTCGCACTCCCACCTCATTTAAACCGGTAAGTGTGGTCGACCGGTGACTGTTTGATGTGCTTATGCTAGAGCAGAAAATGTTAATCATTCTTTGGGCTAGTTTCATCATGCTTCTCTTTCCCTCAGGGGATGGAATTACTGCAGAGAGTGCAAGAACTGTTTGAATATGATCAGGATTGCATAAACAGTGCCATCCGTGACTACAGTGCTAACATTACCTCCTCCAAGATCCCGAGTTGAAGTACTAGATACCATCTGACATGCAATTCTTTCACACATCCTTTGAAGCGTGGTCAGCCAGCGTTCTGCTCCAAAGGCAACCCCACTTTGAATAAGATCTCCAAAAAGCTGATGAATCGGGGCTTTGTCCTCTATCTCAACATGTTCCAACCATGTAACCTGTTGAAGCATACTAATTTAGCTTGAGAGAAGATTAATATGTACAGCTTTTGAAACTAACATTTCTGAACTAGACACATAAGAAGAAGAAATCAACACGGCGATACAGCAACCTTGGAGTACCCATTTGGCATATCCTGGATCAAACATCCAGAGGGAAGCCTATGCAATCGACATTGAGCAGCAAACTGTGGAAAATCATATGAAACATTTACAATTGCCCACAAGCCTGGCTCGATTTGTTGGCAATACCGTAGAATATAGAATTCTCTGGTGGATACTAGTGGCGAAAGAACCTGCAGTTCTTCATACATCTGCAAAACGAAACTGACATTTATATGAGTCACGATTCTTTAAGGAAGCATGCTGAATGCAAATTGTTTTTCATTTTGAATAACACTTACCAGTTGCAATGTGCCACTATGACTGCCCATCATTCCAGTAGAAATCACTTCAATGGTCTTTGCTACAGACACAATTGTTGGAAATTGCTCGACCCACTTGTTCTGCAAATTTCACGCAGTCTTATCATTCAGGCAAAACATCTCAACAATTGAAGCATGAATCAAAGAAAATTAAATTTAGTACTTAGAAGCAAGGACTCACTGGATCCATGAACATGTCAACCAAAGCTAAACCATTCATTATGACAACGCCTGAATCTCTGGATGCTTCAATTCGAACATTAGGATTCTTCGCGTGACTAGCCCTCGGGAATATTGCTTGGTAATGGTCAAGATTAAGAACATCCCTGCCATTGATGGACGACTTAGTCCACAACGGCTCATTGGTTTGCAAAAGCCTTAGCAATTCATTCAAGGCATTTGCAGCAATGTCAGTCATAAGGGACTTATCCATTTCAGAAATTCCTAGAGGTTGGAAAGGCAAGCTTGAACTTGGCGGAAGAAGATCAAGATCGAGGTCAAGATCTAGGGACGAACCCACTATACCTTGACCCCCGAAACTCCCCATTGACAACTCCAACGGTGAAATATGAATTGGTTGCACTGGTGGTAGTTGTGAAATAGGCCTTCCTATGTACTTAGCAGCAATGCTGGATACTTTGTCAAGCTAACATGCAATAATTCAAAAGGCCAAACCAAAGTTCAGCAATTTTACAAAAGAAACACATCAAAAATTCATTAAAAACACAATTCAAAAGAATTTAATTCTGAAACATGGCATACCTCTTCTTTCAATTGTGCATTCTCCATTCTCAATTTGTGCTCATCAAAGTAAGAATCTTCAGAAACAGGAGGACCACCACAAGATGGACACACAACATTCTTAAGTGCTTCTCTAATAGCAATGTTCTCACATCTGATCTTATCATTCTCTGCTCTAAGTGCACAGTTGTCAGCCCTTTCATGCTGAGCCTAAACCATTTTTCCATTACCAAACAGGAAAAAAAAAGTCGTTACTTCAAAAAAAAAACTTCAACTCATAACTCTCAGACAATCAACAGCCTCCAACTTAAAAATCCAAAAACCATTAAAAAACAAACTCATAAAAAACAAACCTTCATTTGGGTTCTCCTGTTTTGGAACCAAAACTTGATCTGTCTAGGAGCTAAACCCAACTCTCTACTTAATTGTGTCCTTTGTTTCTCGTCGGGGTGAGGACACTCCTTGAACATTCTGTATTCCCATAAAGTTAAATAAAAAATTCGACAAGAAACAACATCATGCAACAGTAAAACTAGTACTTACGCTTCAAGTTTCTGAATCTGATGAGAAGTGTGACGATGGTATCGTTTTTTTCTTCTTTGAGGGTCAGAGGAGTCAAGTGGGTCCCCACCGGACCCACCACCACCTCCACCGCCTCCACTACTGCTACCTCCACCAAGACTTCCATACTCCATAGTGTGGTTTGCTGTAACAAAAGAAGGAAGCTCAAAGAAAGTGGTGAACGAGAGTGTGATGTGGCGTATGTCGCATTGAGAGAGGCTTGGGGTTTAAGGAAAAATGATGGGACAAAAAAGGGAGGAAGAAAAAGAAACGGACAAGGAAATGTCAAACAATTTTTGGCATGATTCTGGAGAGAGGAGGGAGTGAGTTAAGGAGATTATTATCCAATTAACTCTCTCTCTCTCTCTCTCTCACACACACAGAGGATCAAATCACTCACCCACAACACAACAAGATTACTGCCACTACTAAACATTTGATGAAAAATATTTATGGTGTGGCTGTGTTTGTGTGCGTGGGAATAAATGAAAGTGTAACCGATGGGATTAATGGCATTGGGATTAAGAGAGTGTGAGTCACTCACTGCATCCCAGGGAGAGAGAGAGAGAGAGAGAGAGAGAAGAAGGAAGGAATTAAAGAGAGTGGTTAGGGTTCGGGTTTACACTAATGTGGTGAGGAGTATAGAGTGGTACAGACGCTGGCTCAAAGCCAGGTGTGCACAGCAGAGCTTTTATTATCCACACCTAAATACTCTTCACTCTCTCTTTACTTCTTTTGCCGCTCTATCCAACCCTTCCCTCCCTACCTTCTTTTTTTACCTCCCTCTTCGGGTCGTAAAAGTATATTCATAAATAGGTTACCATACCTCCGAATATATAAATCAACTAGCGTAGAGTTATTCTAGCATAACCAATGACACAGATGCGTTAAAATTCGGTTAAGAGAATTTTATTGCCCATTGTGGTACTATTCGGCTAGAAAGGGATTAGTCTGAATTACCCAGTATACCTTGTAGTTCAGACAAAAAAAGTAATTATCGTACCATAAATCAACAACTATAGAGCTTAACAAATTACAAGTAAGATAATGTATATTGTTTGTTTGACTCTAATGTTTGGGTCAGAGACAGAATTAGAGGAAACGAGGGATCGGTCGCTCCCCTTGTGTCTAGACATTTATTATTCCATTTTTTCGTGTATTTTTCAATCGTTTCACTCCTTCATGCCATATTTTTCTATATTTTCGTCTTTCATTACCGTGTTTTTTCATATATTATTTTTAATTTGTCTATTTTTTTCTCCTTAAAAATATCTCTAGTTTCGTTACTAGTTTACGTTACAAAACACTATATGATTTATTTACATCTTGTTTTTGATACAAAATTTACCATATATGTGCATTTATGTAGAAGGAAACTGCAAATGAAAATAAGAAAAACATCTTGAGAGTAATAATTATTTAATTAATGTAGTAAACATAAATTTTTATGCCCATTTTAAGAATTTCAAAATCCACTTTCCTGCATTTGGTGCAAAATTTTATTACAGTGTACTTCACTGAATCCAACCAACAGAGGTGTGATGCCATTGAAACACAGAAAATTCTAACAAGAAACAGTAAATTTGGGTAGCAACATGGGACTTAAATTGAATTTATTGTCCAAATATGGTGTGATTTTTGGAGTTGTGAAGCAATTCCATTAAGAATTTTGTTATATATAGTTGTGAATAATGGAGGAAAAGAGGGTTAGTTTTAATATGTAGAGAAGGGTTTGGGAATTGGAAGGTAGTGAAAAAGGGGGAAGAAGGAAGGAATGAGGATGTTCTGTGTTTCTCTCTCATGATTCTAAATTTTCGTCAGTTTGTTTCCTCTTTAGTTCTTACACTGACAGCAACGTTGTCTAAAAGTCAAACGTTATGCCTGGTTTTGGAGTGGCGTATTTCACTGCCAAGACTTAGCCCTCGCTACCACTCACAACACAAAAATATTACAACCCTTGTCCATAGTTACTAGAACCGAAGCGGTGATTGAATCGAGAAAAGACATGAGTGATTGGTTTATTAATCGAATCGGCGGTTAATTGGTCGGACAGATAATATCAATAAATAAATATATATATATATATATACACAAAATTATTTAATTTTTAAATTATTTAATTTTTTCAATACTTAAGTCGGTCTGGTTCATCGGCCGAACTGACCGATTTGCTGGTTTTCACCGGTTTAATGTCTGTTCGCTTGCAAACCAGTTTGAATGGTAAATCGGGACCGGACTAGTGGCATGTTCAACAGTTTCATCCGGTTTGCTCCGGTTTTTATAACATTGCCTTTGTCCGTAGTTTAGCGATAAAGGGGGGTTGAATTTGATCTTCGATTCCGTGACGGTATTATAGAAAACATACAATGTTAGATCTCTTTTACTCTTTATCTTCAATTCATGAGATAGTCCGTCTTTTTTCTTAAAATTTAAAAACAAAAAAAAATTACAGTTAATAATTAATCAGTCCAATCAGGTTGTACATTAGTATACGGATAAGGTGTTGCGCCGTTGCCCCAAAAGGATATTTTTGTTTTCTTCACAATACTTACTTTTCAGTGACTTAAGCAAAATTATGTTAATTTTTAGTACGAGCCTTTCAAAGAGGGAAATTAACAAGACTCGTTATTAACATCAAATCGCATAGATCAACTGGTGTGAGATTGTTCTAGTTTAAATAAAGATCTCGAGTTCGAGTCTTGGGCACGCAGCTCCGTTAAAACTTGGTTAAGAAAGTTTTGCCGCCCTTGTGGTCCTGTCCGGCTCGAACGAGGATTAGTCTGGGGTGTCCAAGATACATCGTAGTTCAGACCCAAAAAACAAGACTCGTCTCATTTTAATGAGCTAGTAAACTGTTACTATTAAATTTTTTTGTCTCATTTTAAATGTTAGTTTTTTATTATATATTTTAAAATCTTAATAAAGAAAGTAACTTTTTTAAATTTATTCTTATATTGAAATTATACAAAAGAATGTAATTAATTATATGAAGTGTATTTTTTTGGAAATATGAACCTTTATTATTAATATATGAGGATATTTTAATAATATTTTATAAAAATTTGAACTGTGATACTTATTTTGGGACGATTAAAATACAATTTTGTGACATTTAAAATAGGACAGAAGGAGTATAAAGAAAATAAATTTGGGTTTTGAATTTATTCAGTAAAATATAATTTTTATTTTAAATAATTTATACAGGTTCAATAAAATTAATAAAGTAATTAATAAAGATCGTGCTGATATTAAAATTCGCTCAAAATTAATTCATTCTCAATTAAAATTTCAAATTATAAAATAAACAATAAATGTAGACGTTATTGATTTATCAAAATGCTCTATAAAATAGAGAAATTTTCAAAATTGTACAATATTTATTAAAAAAAATTACTTTTTTTAATATAGACACTAAAGAAGGATTCAAAATCTTCATAAACTCTTGATTAGTTTTTCTTAGAACTTTTAATAATATATGTGTTGCTTCAATGCACGAATTAAAAGATGTATTTTAATTATATGAAAAACAGTTTACACAAAAAGAAAAGTTTAGATTATTCACTAAGTAATCAAATTATTGTAGAAATATATATAAGCAATTAATTAATAAATAAAATGATTCAGATTATTAACTTCGAATTCTGTTTATCACAACGTAAAAATATCATAACCTTGTCTAGAGCACTCTCGTATCAACACACATTGCGCATCAGGATTCAAGCGATGTTTTGCATACGAAACTATTTGGCATCTAATCGATCACCCTAAATCAAAAGAGAGAAAATTTAGAATTTTCATTCTACATTTCAAATTTAAATATCTTATTTTGGTGTGTGTAGAAATGTGAAAAAGGGGGTCTTATTTTGTTTCGAACGAAACGACACACCGTTTTGAACTAGAAGACATGTGCTTGAGTCATTTTGGCCAATAAAAGAAACTACACGTAACATCCAATCACGACTATAGCAAATGGTGTGCATGCACGCCATACGCCGTCTTCTAGGCTGTTTTCAGTGATGAAAACTTTTCATGTTTTGGCCTTTTGAGTTTAATGGTGTAATAAAATTTGTCAAATTCTATTTTTTTAAAATTATACTCGCCTAGGATTTTTGGTCTAATTTAGACGAAAATTATACACAATAAAATTCTCAATTTTAATCCATTAGTATCACTTGGTGGATATGTATATTTCTACTAAAAATGCATTTTAGTACCTAAACTAAAAATATTTCTAACTTAATTATCATATCAAATAAACTATAATTAAATATTTAACTTAATTATATTTATTCGACATTCCAACATCATAAGCAGATAAATTATTCTTTTAAAATGAAATTCAATAGATGTAACCAACTTGCACAAACTAAAACTCTTCTTTAAATTGTACGTGACAAAAAAATAAAAGGAATAATTATATTTTAAATAAGGAGCTATGTATTTCTTGCATAAATATAAATTATAGAAATATATAAATGAATAACATTCATTTATCATGTAATATATGTATATATTTGAATGATATTGTCCAATATCAAACCAATCTCATTACCATTCTTTCTTACCATAAACATTGCCACCAAGCTTGTATGAATATAAAGTATGAATTACCGTAATTTATCATCGTAATTTATAAATTAAAATAATATAAAATATAAAACTTAAACCCTAATATTCATTATCATTAAAAAATATATTTATAATATTAGTTATTCTCTCTATTATTTTAAACTTGTTAATTTAGTATTAAATTTTTATTTTTCTAAAATTATTAATTTAACTTTTTTATTAATATTTTACCTAAAATACACTCGATTAACTCATTTAATTCTAATGCATCATTGTTCTTTCAGCATTTGTTTTATATATTAATTTATTAGTTTTTCTTAATTTAAGTGTAAAATTCAAATTAATAAACTTAAAAGAAAACTCAAATTAATAAACTTAAAAGAACAAAGAGAGTATATACTAACATATTTAAAGAAATAAATGGTGTAGATAAAAAGTAAATAAAGAAAACTAACTTGCTAATGATTAGTATAAAAAAACTCTATTGTAATAAATATATTTGTAATATTATTGAAAGGATAATTTATTCCGCCCATTACGTTTGGACTGTCAAATAAATATAATTAAGTTAAAGAACTTAATTATGATTTATTTGATTAAAGGATTAAATTAGAAACACTTTTGGTTTAGGAACTAAAGTGTAAATGTGCTTGAAAAAGTATACCAATAAGTACCTCCACTTCTATAAATATCTTTCTTTCATCCACATAATTTGAAACTAACTCTCACATTAAACACCAACACAAAATTAGATTTGGTGGAGTTTTTAGAATGAGAATTCTAAAACACTCTCTCTCAGTTATTGGGATTCCGGTGTAGGATCGGGTGCGAAACATTGCCCGTATCCCAACGCGTCTGCGCCTATGGATACGAGCGTACCCTTAACGAGGTATCATTCTTCTTCCGTTGCATTGAACGGAACTCCAGGTGTGTATTTTCTGTTCGTTTTATTTACGTGCTTTAATTAATTATATGTTAATTAATTAGGTTTTATATATATTTGTTATATATGCATTTCTTTCAATTATTTACTTTTAAATGTCAATATCAATTAATATATCCATTTAATATGATGTACGGAATAATTATAAATGTAAAATAATATTTACCAAGATTATTAATCATAAAAATATATGAATGAATAAACATTTATACATGTATCTATACCACTAGTTGAATTATAACATTAAAATTTTTTCATATGAATGTTAATAGATGATGTACAACTATTTGAAAATTTTTAATGCACCATATTAATTATCTTACCATGAAAATTTGAAAAAAAAAGAAAACTAAAATCGAACCTAATTATTTCACAATCATTTTGCAATTTAAAACATTCCCAAAATTAAGTCATCCTTTCTAAGAAATTCACATTCACTTTTTTGTTCTCTTTATTAAGAATATATCCCACATTTAAGAAGTAGAATAGAAGAATATTTAAGTGGTTTAGAATGATATAAATTGTGTTTCTTAAACAAGCTAATTTAGTTTTGTATTAGAGGGTTCTATAACTTATATTGTTCATAGATTTATACACGTGTGTTGGGGCTTAAATTAACAAAGTTAAAAGTAAAAATAAAAAATAAAATATGAGTTATAGTTATATATGAACAATGAATATTCATTTATGATTGTGCATATTTATTAGAATTACATCTAGTAGTTTGGCTAAATTATACTTTTAATATCCCCTTAAATATATTATTCAAATATTCAACAAGTAAGATTTAAATATTCATTATATAGGCATACTTGTTTTTAAGTTCATTTATGATTATCGTATTCATATACAAGTTCATTTATGATTATCGTATTGATATTTTTATCCTCATTTATGAATTTTTTTTAATGGCGTGTTTACCAATAAAGATTTTTTATTATTTTAAAAACTATGAAATTCTAATTGTGTTTATATTTTTATGAGACGAAAGGAGTATATATATTTGAATAATATTAGTCCAACATCAAACCAATATCACCATCATCGACATCCTTATTTAAAATTCTATGATCGTAACAGTAATAAAAATTAAATGTGACTAGATATAAGGTAGGGGTGTCTAAACGGTTAATTCGGTCGGTTTCGGTTAACCGACCGAATTAACCGTTAACCGAATTAGTAAAAATACTTTAACCGAATCGACCGAAATATACCATTTTAACCGAACCGAATTAACCGTTTTTTTTCGGTCGGTTAACCGAATTAACCGAACTTATAATTACAAATTAAATATAATAAAAAACTTAATATTATTCATATCTAAAATAAAATACAAATAATAGAAAATAATTCAATAGTTAATAATTTTGTCCAAAGTGCGAAACTTGAAAATACAAACTGAAAATCGTAACATAAATTCCCAAAATTACAATAAAAGATAATTGAAGTCTAAGTACATCCGACAAAATATATATTCTTCAAATCTTCATGAATTTTCACTTTGATCAACTTCATTTCCTAGCATTTTCTTTTGAAGTGCTGAAAAGAAAATATAAACAATAAATTAGATGAATATAAATAATAATTTAAATAAAAATATGAAGCAGTTTTGAATACCTCGTTGTATTTCCTCAAGATTTTCCAAATCTTCCT
>CANYCX011810055.1:0-11743 GCA_948193385.1 Breynia disticha f. nivosa | reverse complement strand
TCTCTATTCTCTCCCGATATCGCTATTTTACCTAATCTTAGAAATTCGTTTTACGAATTCTATAAAAACTTATAATGGGAGAAGAGAAAAAAGAGGATTATTAATGACTAATTAATTAGTTCCTAAATATTGCTATTATTGGTAATAAAAATTAAAAATTTTTAATTGGTCTGTCTTATCCATTAAGGAAAAACAGCTTAACCTAGTAGAATATTTCAAACTTGGTTCTCATTAGATAACTTTCTCCAATAAATTTGAGACAATTATGGAAATAATTATCCTAATCTTTTGCTTTGTATAAATACCATTCACCTTCATAACCATTTTCATTACAGAATTTTCTCGCATTGTATCATTCCAAGAACAATCTTTTCTTGATTGATATGATCTTTCTTAGTATTAATGTCGTGTTCTTACCAATGCTATGAGCCGTCTAAGATCCTTTCTTCGTTTTCAATCAGCTTCTGTTGTTCTTTTATATTGGTCTTACGTGTTTTCCTGAACAAGTTCCAGTTTTTCCAGAATCTTAAATCACTAGTTCTTATAGTTCATCACAGTATTTAACTTTGTTGGTTCCATTAAAATGCCAGTGCCATCATCTGCCATCAAGTTAAGCTCGTCAGGATCTGATTTTAAACATGCACCAACAAACACCATTGATGAAAAGAAGAGAAGAAGAATGATATCGAACAGGGAATCAGCGAGAAGGTCTAGAATGAGAAAGCAGAAACATATGGAAGATTTGATAATGGAGAAAGCAGGTTTAGAGAGAAAGTTACAGGAAGATAATAAAAAATATATTGCTTTGTGCCATAACCATCAGGTTATTCAGACTGAGAATGAAGTTTTGAGAGCTGAGAAGACGAAACTGTCAGAATATTTGAGATATTTACTCCAAACTGTTGAGAATTATAAAGGGATGGAAGCTAACATTGGCCTTCAGGTTTCGGGACAGTTTTCGAAGGCGTGGCAGGTTGGTGGTGCTGGTAAGTCTGTTACAGCGTCTGGTGCATTGGAGATTTAGTCTGATATAATTATGTTTTCGATGAATGGATTCTCAGGATTTTGCTGTATGATCTGTAAATTTAAGTTATCTGTAAATAAATTTAAGTTATTTTGGAGCATTTGAAAATGGCTTGTTTCCATAGTTATTGCTTACATATTGTCGGTGCATGCAAGTTATTTATGGCATAAATAATATTAAAATTGAATTCTAAGTATTCGTGAATCGTATATTTGAAAATTGTAAGTCGTATAATAATGCACGTAACTTGAAGATTTCCCAATTTGAGTCATTTGAATCACAAAATTTTAAAAAAATTGTTGAGACAATGGACTAATCAAATACGGCAAGACTCTTATCTGATGTTCTTGATTGGTTTATCTCGTCAATCTCCGATAACGATAGCCTTAGTCTGTTTCTCCTGATAATTTATTACTCCAAAAGGCACTTCTACTCTTTGTAGTCAGTTCTACTCTAACAGCATTCTCAATTTCTGACAGGGACGGACTGAAGGGGTGTCACTGGCGGCTCCGGCAAAATTCTTTTATTAAAATCCGATACCATTAGTCCGATTATGGTGAACCTGAACCGGAACCGGACCAGACTTGATTCATCAATCCGACCAGCTAGTTCAGCTCGATTTTTATAACATTAAATGGCGATTTCTAAGTTTCTAAGTGGCTGTAAAATTCTAACAAAATAAGGAAACTGAAATGTCAAGAGTTCTAATGACATAGTAACAACTAAACTTTGAAAAAGATGATAATCCCACAAGATAACATGATCATGACAAACCCAACATGCTGTCGTCCAACCACTCCAGCTGTCGCCTACCTTCTTCAATTCTTTCTGCATTTGTCGTCCCTGCGAGGAAGCTGTCGAATGTTACTGTGCACAGCCAACTCCAATCGGTGCCCCATCATTTACATTTTCAATCTTAAAGATCCCAGCTCGTAGACATGAAACCTCAGTTTATGATGTCTCCACAAACCAAAAGGTATATTGTGCTGCCAAATGCTGAAAAGAATACTATCTTTTGGTCTGAACACAAGGTATCTAAGTATCTAATCTCCGTTCAAGTCGGACAGGACCACAAGGGCGGTAAAATACTTCTAACCGAAATTTAACGCAGCTGCATACCCAGAATTTGAAATCGAAAAAAAGAATACTATTATTACTTAATCCTTAATTATACCTGTAAAAGTTAAACAAAGAGATCATTCAAGCCAAATAACCAACGAAGGTATCCCAACAATCATGAAGTTTCTTATCAATGAAAGTAAACGGCGAATTCTTAGATGATAACATACTCACCGATGTACTCACTAAGTTTTGTTCATAACATTACGCAACTTATCATTTTTTTTCAAGTAATACACATTCTTGCATATACAAATTTTATGTAACTTTCATCATTTAAAGTACACAATTTTATGAATGAAATGAATAGTTCGAATTAAATTCCGACATTTTAGAAACAATCCGACTGTATATCACGAGTTCTCACCAAGTTGAGTGAGCAGGCGCCTCATATATATTGTAATCACAATAATTGAGTATATCAAATTGATCGTTTATATATTACAAGTTCGGTGTAGATAAAAATCTGGGCAGATTTCAGTCTTCTCTCTGCTTACTGTAGACTACTGAAACTAACTATGTATGCTTATGATCCGTCCATGAAAACTGCACCATGTCCGACATTTTTCAGGAACTTCTTCAGCAAAAGAACCAAAATTGCGATGGTTAGCCCAACAGCTGCCCAAGTAAACAAGCGGTCGTCGGACGGTTTTTGAATCCTTGTTACTGGCCTTTGCATCAGCTGAACGTTTGAGACTCCAGCGGGAACCTCTCTTTGCTCCCTTATTTCTGGAGGCACATTTACATTAGTAGGAGCCTCGTGGACTTCTTCAATAATTCCTTCATCTGCTGTAGATATTTCACCGGAAGGCGGTGGAGGTCCCGCATCCGGCAAACTAGCTGGCGCTTCGCCCTCCCTCTCAACAGAATGTTCTCCAGAAGCTTGCGCGGGGTCTTGTTGGGAAGTAGCAGGCGCTTTGCTTAGCATGTACTCGTGAATCTGCACCGTTACATTGTTTGTTAGGATTGACTTAATAAGTGCAATAATGCGTACAACCACAATAAGACCAAACCAACCTCATCAATGAGTTTTTGACGTTCTGGAGTTCCATATTTTGGAGGTGCTTCACGAGATTTGATAGCTAGAGCACGCCTCTCTTCCTTCGTGAAGTCGAGTGATCCCAGAGCACCATTTGGATTGGTGGGCATGAACGCAATAAGAGCTACTAGTGCAGTTCGTACTGGAAATCAGTGTAAACTCAAGTAAGAAACTTCTGTATTAGCTAAACAAAAAAAATCCAGCTGATGAACCTTCAAATGACATAAAATGCAACCTATTAAAACAGCAAAAGCACTAAAATGGCATTTTCCAATATGATGAAACTCAAAATTTCCCGAGTCAATCATGGATTCATGGGTTCTCATCAAAATCACGAAGCAAAATACCAAACAATTTTCATCAACCACAAGTTAAACAAACCATTTCGAGAAACAACTTAATGCATCAACAATGGACGACTCACCACTCCATGATGGTTGCCAATGCTCCGGATGATAATTCGAAATGCTTAAGCAAATCTTCGTCTGAGTTTCAAAACGCCCATTTGGCTGAAAACAAGATAAAAGAAAAAGGTGTAAGCACCTCGAAAACTAAAATAACTAACAAACTTCCGAGCCAAACAAAATCTGACCGTCAACAACATATAAGATGGAGGCTTGAATGGATACTCAGAAGGCAACTGAATCCTTCCATGATAAATCCCACCCTCAAACTCTGTATCTCGAGGACCTCTTATTGCAAATTGCCACTCAAATATATTCTCCTGAATTTCCAATATCATATATTTCATCAATAAAACAACTCAACTGCATTCCAAAAATCAACAATAACCCAAAATTCCGATTCAATTTCACTTTAAAATTCATTTTCAATAAAAATAATTAATTCTAAATAAATTTCAGTCTAAACTCATTTCAAACAACAAAATAATCAATTCCAAGCCAACTTCACCATTAATTAATCCTAAAATTAAAATAACACATACCGAATCATTGCAAATTTGCAATGACGAATATTATTCAATCAAAACAACCAGATCCAAAAACACGATAAATAAATAAATAATAAAGAATAAAAAGTCAACCAATTCATGTTGCCTGCAAAATCAAAAAGCTAACCATAGAAATCAGTCTAAATTCAATATTTTGCATAAATCAACAAAAAAACACAAAAGCAACAAACCTCGAGAGGGAGACTCATGAAATCATCGGAAGGATTCGATTGCATTTCTTTAACTTCTTGCAAGATTCTCTTCACAGCTGGATTTTTCAGATTGTACTTATCGTCTGCCATAAGATCAACTCAATCACAACCGTCTGATTAATCGGTGAATCTGATCTACAGCTCCGCGGACTCTGTGTGTGATTTTTTGTTGTTTTTTTTTGAGTTAATAAATGGTCTTAGTTGGGAGATATTGGAAAGGTTGTCGACGAGAAGACTGTTGATCAGAGTGTGACACGTCAATCAATGAAATCATTGCTGACGTGGAGTTATTTTATTGGTAGATTTTATAAAAGAGAAATTTATTCGATAATTTGGACTCATTTTGGCTATGTGGGCTTTCTAGCTTGATACTCATATGGGCTTTTGAAGACCCACTAAGGAAACGACAACGTTAGTGCCGTATAAGGATCTGCTGCCGCCTTGCCTGCAGTGACCTTTCGGATACAGCTCATCCAACCTGAATCACTCCAAGGCCAAGAGTTCTAAGTATCAGCAGCAAGACAACAAGCATCAGTCATGTTTGATGGACAGAAATTAATCGGCTTCCATTCTCTGGCTACAAAAACAGCTCTTGTGAGATGCTCGGTCGCGATCGGAGAAAGCTATTAGTTGTCTACTGAAGAAATCATCAGCATAGCTGGAGCTAAGTTCGTGCAGTCGTCTGAAAGATTACATCAGATGACGACTCCTATCGTAAACAGTCCCTTCGCTGTTCGTTTCTCCGTACTTTCTGATGTGGACGCGGAAAGTGTTCAGCTACTTGAATTTCTTCTAGCTTCAGCTGAGAAAGTAAGTAATCAACAGTTTTAACGTGCACGACGGCTGCTAAGTCAATGTGAACGCTACAGTTCTGATACTGGAACTCCTATTCAGAGACTGTTTTATTGTTTTTCTGAAGCTCTCAACCGAGAAACAGGAAGAGTTTCTTCAAAGAGCGCGGAGAAAAAGCCGGTCTACGATGTCGATGCAGCATTGATGTCTATTAACAGTGCGGTCTTGGAGTGTTATCAGAAAATTCCTTTCACTCAAGCTGCACATTTTGCTGGAGTCCAGACTTTTATAGAACATGTAGCTGGTGCAAGAAAGGTTCATGTGATTGATCTTCAAATCGGAAATGGAGTGCAATGGACAGTGCCTATGCAAGCATTAGCATCTGAACCACAAGAATGCAATCTCGAGCTTCTCAAAATCAGTGCAGCGGCAACAGCTTCGAGACAGATCGTTGAAGATACCAGTAAGGGGCTAATGTCTTTCGCGGAATCTGTAAACATTCCTTTGTATTTCAAGGTAATCATGGTATTAGACAGGCTTGATCTCGGAGAGGAACACTTCGAGCTAGAGTACTCTACGGAAGCAGTAGTGATCTATTCCGAATTTTTGTTGCAGAGCTTCATTGCATTTCAGAATCGTCCGGATATCCTGATGAGAGTTTTCAGGAACATCAGGCCTTGTACTATGGTGCTTCTTGAAGTGGAGGCAAACATTAACTCGCCATCTTTTGCTACTCGTTTCATTGAAACCATTTTCTTCTACAGTGTATATTTTGATTCCTTTGAGACCTGTTTAGGGAGACATAGTGTAAGCAGAAGAATACTCGAATTGACCTTCTTCCGCGAAGGAATCAGAAATTGTGTGGCCTCTGAGGGAGCGGAGAGAACCGTCAGGTTCGTCAAGCTCGATGTTTGGAGGGCATATTTTGCTAGATTTGGAATGGAGGAAGCAAAGCTAAGCATGGCATCGTTGTACCAAGTAAGGCTAATGCTCGCAAAGTTTGCATTTTCCAACTTCTGCAGGCTTGGTATGAACGAGAAAGGCTTTTTTATTGGATGGAAAGATATTCTCTCTCAGTCTGAAGTTCCCCTGACTTCATTTTCAAAACCAAGATCTCTGCGGTTAACTAGAAAGAAAAGGATCATTAGAAAGTAGACACATCATGGTAATATTTGGACAAGAAGAATGTAACATGCAGGCTTGCAGAGCTATATCATCTGAAACTGCACCTCAACACAATTCAATACACAATAACACTAAAGTAAATTGTGTAATCTAAACACTAACCTCATTAGCGCAGAGGAATTCGTAAAATTCGCGCGAAAATATCCATGGTGTCAACCGCCTCTAACTGAAACCCATGCGGTGAAGAGGAGATATGCATGTGACTTATTCTGCCGTTACTGCGTTTCTATGAATGATCCATAAGAGAAACACCGATTTCTTTGCTTTAGTATAGTATTACTTTAGTATAATATATAGATATAAATTATTTTAATTTAAAATAATTAAGTCAAATTTGGCTTAAATCGATGAGATTTTTTAGTTAATTGTGAATAATATACAGTGTTTTTGTTGGGAAATTACGCTAATTCTGAGCTACACTTGCGAGAGGGACAAAAATAACACACACAAATTTTACGTGGTTTGGCAAATTGGCATACTCCACGGGCTGCTGCAAATATTTCACTAAGGGAGAAAATATACAAAATGTTTACAACACTCACAACTTACAACCCGATATACCCGAGAATAAAATTCTCTCAACCTCACCCTCTCACTTTCTTTCTCTCTAAGATTTTTGTGTGATAATACAAATGAGAAATATGCCTCTATTTATAGGCATTTGTTGCCTACAATTCTGATCCATTTCACGTCCCTTTTCTTCGTTTTCAAACATTGCAACCTTAAGTTGGGAGTTACCAACTCCACTTAGTTGCAAATTTTGACTAACAAAATATACATGCACGTGTACAATATACATAATTCTACAATTTCTTCTTCCAACTTTTGGAACGATGATTAGTTGATAAACATTCTTATTAAATGCAATTTCTCTCAGGGAGCTTCTAAAATTGGGATTTCGTGTGAGGGCCGGAGTCAGGAATGCTCAGAGAGCTCAACCTCTGGTGCAGGTAAAAGTTGGTTACTGATAAGATGCCTCTGTGTTAATTTATTTTTCTTCTGATACATTCACTGGAAAAATATTTTGATTTTCCAAATGCAGAGTGTAAAGCAAATTGAGAATGATAGCGAAAGCACACCACGTAAGGAAATTGAGAACTATATTATGATTAATTTGAAAAGAGACTAAAATAATGCATAACTGCAAATTTAAAACTATTTGATCATTGTTAAAAACAGCTATTATTTGATCTTTAGCCCAGCTGTAGAAAGGCTGGAAATCGTGGAATGCGATTTGGAGAAACAAAACAAGATTGTACCAGCATTGGGCAATGCATCTGTAGTTCTTTGTTGCATTGGAGCCAGTGAGAAGGAAGTCTTTGACATCACAGGCCCTTATCGAATTGACTAACAAGCAACGAAAAACCTCGTTGATGCTGGTAAACAGCAGACTTCCCTAGCCATCATTGTTCAATCAAAAATCTAATTTTCTGAATTTTCCATATGCAGCTGCTGGTGCAAAAGTTAATCATTTTATCATGGTTTCATCGTTGGGGACAAATAAAATTGGATTGCCTGCTGCCATCCTTAAGTGAGTATGGTAAATCTAGCGGTAAAATTGATCTAGAACTATAGGAAGTGTCATCTGCTCATTTTTATTTTCCTTTGTGATTTTCTGCTCTAGCTTGTTCTGGGGCGTGTTACTCTGGAAGAGGAAAGCAGAAGAAGCGCTCATTGCCAGCGGTATTCCTTACACTGTAAGCAATTGCCAGATGAAATGTAGATAGACTACTTCGAAGTTCGATCCCTTTTACGTTTTATGCAATCTTGTTGTCACCAACTGGAACTTGATGAAATCTAGTGCAATTCAGATAGTGAGACCAGGTGGAATGGAGCGGCCTACCGATGACTTCAAGAAAACACACAATCTTACACTCTCGCAAGAAGATACTTTATTTGGTGGCCTGGTGTCAAACCTTGAGGTGCTTATTTTATTATCTTCCTCATTTATGATTATGCCTTTCTTTTGACATTAATTTTCTTGAACAAGATATAAGTCCGTTAAAACCTGTAGATTGCCGAGCTTATCGCCTTCATGGCCAGAAACCGCAAGCTTTCCTATTGCAAGGTGGTGGAAGCAATTGCTGAGACAACTGCACCACTGACTTCTATGGATAAGCTTCTTGAGAATATACCACCTCAACGTCCTATACCTAAGGTATAATCCTAATTTCTTCGGCATTGTATCTTCAACAAAATCTGAAACTGGCCAGACCATTAACAACCCTCTAAACTATCTTGGCCGCAAAGATCAGAACTCAGAAGACTAGTTAGGATAGACATCTCAGAGTTTTTCTATTCTATTTTACAATTTTTTTTCTCTTCAGGAACTTGACGTTGCAGATGAGCCGACGACAGTTCCTTCTTCCAGTGTTGCGCCTGAGGTCCCAAGTGCTCCTGTTCATAAGGAACCCATGCAGGAAGAAATTGCAGTGACAAGGCCTCTATCTCCTTATACTGCGTAAGAACAATCTGCCTCAATCATATTTACTCTCTTCAGTTCGATACTTAGACCTTTATACTCTCCTTATACTGCTAAATGCAGATATGCACATTTCTGGAGTTTCATTTCTCCTTTCGTATTAATTTTCTTTTGTAAACGCACAGTTATGCTGATTTGAAACCACCTACATCCCCTACTCCAACTCCTTCCGGCGGTCAGAAGAAAAGTTCTGATCCTGTTGATGGTGTCTCAAATCCTGATGATTCAGAAACTACGACAGGCTCCTCAGCATTGGCATCTGACGCCTCTGAAGAGAAACTGGTCCCTGAAGAAGCAAAAACAATAAGACCTCAATCTCCTTTCATAGCGTAAGCTATCTTTCACATATTTCCGGATCATAATTTACTGCAGCATGATTGCTTTATCAGTTGTGTAATCAATTTTCTATAGTTACGAGGATTTGAAGCCACCCACCTCCCCAACCCCAACACCAAGTGGTCCGAAAGAAACATCTTCTAGTGCTTCACCAGATTTTGCATCGTCAACAATTGGAGGCAACGACGTACCTATTTCAGGGAATAATGTTCCCCTGGATTCACCATCTGGGGTTCCGACAGCGCCGGCAGAAAATAAGCAGAACGAAACTGAACCAAAACCAAGGCCGCTTTCGCCATATTATATGTAAGCATTAACTTTTTTGTACTTATAACTTTCATCCATTGAATTCATTGCCACTCAAGTCACATTTCACAAAATCATCGATGCCCTTTTCACATCCTACTGAAGGATTTGAACTCCAGAAGCTGACCAGTATTTCCGATTCTTTACATAACCAGGTACGAAGACATGAAACCTCCAACGTCTCCATCTCCCTCCCCGAGAAAACAAAGCTGAGAAACTTCCTCACCCCGCAACAGAAATGAGCAGAATAAATCAAATAAACTGTCAAGTTTAACGCGATCATTTCTGAAGTACGAATTTTTCAACAGCATCATGGTTTGCAATGCTTGAAGCTTAGCAAAAGTAATCCGAGTTCTTGTTCGTTTTGGTCATTTAAATCATGTTCCATTCATTATTAACGAGTTTTTGTGCTGAACAATTTGATGATGTTGAGTTTAAATTATGAGAAAAATAAAGATTGAAAAAATTAAAACAAGCTCAGTTGTACTCATATTTCGTCTGAAGATCAGGCGACTGTGATGATCTGACATCACAAAGAGCACTGTTCGTCACAGCTTGAGAGTGCACCAGCCGGGAATCGAACCCGGGTCTGTACCGTGGCAGGGTACTATTCTACCACTAGACCACTGATGCTTCGTGAAACGGAGTAGCTATTAAAAATTAACCAAGCAAATCTACAATGAATCCTCTTATGATAATTAGAAATAAGTTTAATTTAATTACCAGACTCTTTAATTAAATAAGATTAGATATTAGTAAGAACTAGTGGACACTCACAATATGCCACAAGATTCATTTCTAGGAAATTAATTTCCCCATAAACAAAAAGATATTATTTTATAAATTTTATTGGGTGATGATAAAAAAATAAATTAAATTAAAAATTCTTGTAACGTAAAATATTGAACATATTAATATAAAATAAAAATGAAGTGATAATTGTTGTTGCCCAAAACAACAATGATCTTGAGCTTTCTCGTATTTGTGAAATATGTAAAAAAGACAAAGATCAGAGGTCGAATGTTTGATCTGCCAATTGTTTTCAACCCTCAAGTCAGTATTAATTTCTGCTGAGTATTGGATATTTAAAAGTCTGATTAAGCCTCCTATTTATAGAAAAAATAGAGGGATAATTATACCATATACTACTTTTCACTTTAATATTGTATAAACTATGTTTTGTTTACAATTTAAGTTTTGTTTTTGTTGTTTTGAATTTTTTGTTTGCATATTTACTATTTATAAACTATTTAGCTACTTTTAAAATACTTTTATAATGTTCTCACCTTTTAATCAAAATATGGATTTAAAAAATGTGCATTTTTCTGAGTTGTTTTGTTTTCAAATGCATGCATGCAAGATTATTAAGATATGCACTATCTTTTCAATTTGTTTTTAATAAAAGTTCTTTCATTCATGTTTTAGAATTGAAGGACAAGGTAATAGTGCACAAGAAGCCGCTGATTCTCTTAAGTCAGTACAAGGAAATGTGCCTAATGCAAATGAACAAGCACCGTCCAACCCCCAAGCACAAGCGCAAGCTCAGCCTGCGGCTGTCCAACAGCTCTTAGATCTTATAGGAGCAGCCGTGAGAGAGCAATTACCTCAAACTCAGAGATTGGAAGTTGATCGGAATTATGAGCAGATCAGGAAGTTAGGAGGAAAGCCTTTTTCGGGTACTACTGATCCTTCTGTTGTTGAAGATTAGCTGAGGGATACTGAGAGAATTCTCAAGAGAATGAGTTGCACTTCTGTGCAGAAAGTTCAATATGCTACCTCGTTGCTGAAAGGGGGAAGCAGTTAATTGGTGGGATATGGTCCCTGGTAGTCAAGATGAACCTCTCACCATGACTTGGGAAGAATTTCAGAAAGTTTTTGCTGATAAGTACACTCCACCAGTGTACAAGAGAGAGAAGAAAGTCGAGTTCCTTAAGCTGAAACAAGGAGATCTCTCTGTGGCAGAATATGAGGTGAAATTCACCCGTCTCTCTAGATACGCGCTAGAGGAGGTGGCGACTGACGAGGCTAAAAGAGACAGATTTGAAATGGGCCTAAAGAGAGAGATTCGTCTGCTGCTGGCTATTCAACCTGCCAGTTATTCAGCTTTACTTACTACAGCCTTGAGAGCGGAGAAAACTCTCTGGGAGGGGAAGCCTCCAGAAGCCAAAAAGGCTATACAAGAAGGAAGCTCTGGTGGGATAAAAAGTTTCAATACTCAGGGGTTCGGAGTGACCAAAAGTTTTAAGAAGTTTGGTGGCAGAGGAGCAGGTTCCTCAGGCAGACCTTTCTCTAGGCA
>CANYCX011808908.1:0-13145 GCA_948193385.1 Breynia disticha f. nivosa | reverse complement strand
TATTGTTTATACTCACCCCGATTTGTTTACATGATTGTGCAGATCGTAGGTAGTTGCTGCCACTAGACTTCAGCGTTGATCAGAGCCTTCCAAGTTTACGTCAGAGGTCGAGCTCCAGTTGTCATTTTTGTATTTTGGATTTGTACATGTTGTACATTTTTGTATATACACGCAGGTTTTTAGTTTGAATGTTTTCAAACTATTTTGCTTCCACTACTAATTTGTTTTATAAATGAAAACATGTTTGGGCCGAGTTTTAAGAAATAGCGTGTATATATCTTTTAAATTCTCTCTCTCATCTGATTTTAGATTTGATTTTTATATCATTTCTATTATATATATTGTTTATCAGGAAAACAGGTATTTAAAAATGAGTTCCTTATACTGGGACAGAGAAAGGGCAAAAATATTCGAAGGACCTAAACTTGTTCAAGAAACTGTCAAAGAATTTAAGCTGATCAAGAGTAAATTAAAAACTACTCAGGATAGACAGAAGAGTTATTATGATCAACATAGAAGAGAAATGGAATATGAAGTCAGAGACAAGGTATTTTTGAAAGTTTTGCCCTATAAAGGAGTAATGAGATTTGGAAATAAAGGAAAGTTGAGTCCCATATTGTAGGACCATATGAGATTATAGAGAAAATTGGTCCTTTAGCCTACAAACTTGTCTACCTGCAGAGTTAGCAGAGATTCACTATATTTTCCATGTGAGTGTGGTCAGGAGATATAGACTAGATCCTACCCATGTTATACCAGACTCTGAAGTACAGATTTTAAAAAACTTAACCTATACTGAAGAACCTGTATAGATTGTGGATCATAGAATGAAATAGCTAAGAACCAAATAGATTCCAACGGTTAAAGTTCTCTGCAAAAGTCATAATGTAGAAGAAGCGACATAGGAGATTGAGGATAGGATGACACGCGATTATCCCCAGCAATTCACAGGTACATTTTCTATATATTGATTAATTACATTTGCATATAGAAACATATAAAAAATATGAAAATAGGAAACAATAGTAAGAGTAAAGAACTAAAGTGAATTTTGAGGACTAAATTCATTAAGGGGGAGATTTATAACATTCTCATCCTTAAACACTATTATTAAGTTAAATAACTAAAATAATTAATATGATTTGGTAATAATTAGTGAATTTAATAATAAAATGAGGTAACCTGTAAGTTAATTAGGAATATTGACTAAGTTATAAGTCATATGGATCAAAGGTTTGACAGAATGAAGTTTGGACATGAAATCGATGAGAAAATGGTTGAACAGCACACTGGGCATGCAGTCAACACGTGGGGCGTGCCGCCTAGAAAATGAAGAGCACGATCATGCTAAAAAATGAATCAAAACTTTCTTTAAATGATGGGCACGGTCATGCCATTATTGGCACGAGGGTGTTGAAGTGTTGAGTGTCCTGGAACATTGAAACATTGAGTGACACGAGGAAAATGAAGGCTTCATTCGAGCTAAAAACAGACACTAAACGAAAATAAAACCTAAAGGAAAGCGAAAGAGGCTCGGGAAGGAGAAAAATTGAGTAAAGAATCCATAAAACAGGTATGATATATAGAATTAATCGTATAATTGAGTAAGGAATCATCTGGTATAGTTAGAACATAAAATTTTAGAGATAATAGCAAGAATTTATGAAGTTTTCATTCTTAAGGGAGTTTAAACTAAGAATCGTTAACGAATAATACTATAGGGAGTTAATTGGATCAAATAGGAGCAGGCATATCGAAATATATATTTTTACTTTGAATTTTATAGCAAATTTGTATATGTTATTATAGGACGTCAGATTAGGCGAGTCAGATAGGACACGAGTACCCGTTAGTCCGAGTATTTTAGTTAGCAGGGGAGTAGTCTAACTCACTTAAAATTATAATTTATATGCAAATGTACATACGATATTGATTGATTTTTTGAGTTTATATAATTGATATGAAAATGTACATACGATTACATTGCATGATAACTAGACGAACATACAGATTTATCATCATATAATCTACAGAATGAATAATAGTAAATGTGTATTGATTATAGATGATTATAGTAATACATTAGATTGATAATATCGAAAATGAATATGTATGATTAATTGATATATTGATTAGTTTAATGACTATTCACTGAGCCCGCAACTCATACAACTGCGATTTTTGATTTCAGGATCAGATAGTGAGTAGAGATAGCCTTACTGACTGTTCAGGTGGGTCAGCTGCTACTCCCACATTTTCTCTCTCTTCACCAGACACCAGATAAGAATTGTTCTGTTAGACATATGCATGTTGTGTGTATTGTGGATATGATCTGTATAGTTATGTTTGATGTTTGGTATGTTGAGATGTTGATATTTCGTTGATTATGGATTTATATATATATATATATATATATATGAGTTATTATGTTGCTTACTAAAATAGTACAGGTTACAGAGTATGATTAAAATATTAAGTGCATGTGAATACTGATACTATTGTTGATGATTGATATATTTATGATATAAGAATTGTATAAGTATTAGGTTGATTTCAAGTTGCAGTGAGTCAACATGGGCCATGCTTAAATGACATATTGGCCATGTTGAATAAACATAGGTCATGCTGAATCAACATGAGAACGTGCCCATGGGAGCGTTGATCAACATGAGTTGTGCTCATATGAACTGCAAGCAACACGAGTTGTGCTCATGCATTGTTTTGCCCGTGCTCCTCAATTAAGTTTTCTATTTCACTGTTCAATCAACCAATGATATTAATTTAATAGATAAGAGTGAGAATATGACTTGATTTAGAGAAAATTTTTTAAAATATACGATTTAAATTGATTAATGATATGATTAGTAACGTAATAAGTATAGGATGTTTTATTTATACTTTATCTCACAATAATCCCCAAGCATTTCCATACTCAATTCACATAGCCACCACAAATTTTGCATAACATCAATCCAAACACATATGTACACACATACATTCCATTTCCATAATCATAACCACACACATGCTAGATATGAATGTATGCACTCGTGAATGCTAATGCAAATCATACGAATGCACGCCCTGGGGTCTTTATTATTTACATGAGAGATCTCTCCTAAATTTTGGGCCAATCCAGCTTTTATACTTTGAGCTCTCGCTCATTGGGCCAATCCACATATATATTTAGGGCTCTCGCTCTGTTAGGACAATCCCCCTTATATTTTTAGAGCTCTAACTTTGTTAGGCCGATCCCCCTTATATTTTTAGAGCTCTTACTCTTTTACACCAATCTCCCTTTTCATGAACATGCAAGGATGCTCATGCTATGTCCATATGACATGATTACATGAAACGCAAGAATTTCCACTCTCATTTTCAAATATCCAAGATCATGGCTTATGTTCATTTATAAATGTAATGTAAGCATTTCCAATTCCTTTATCACAACCACAATTTATGAACATTTCACACATTTTCCTTCAAAAATACATAACACTCATCATTTCATCTTTTACAAATTTGTGCGTTACCATAAAATATTCCATACAACATCAAACACAGATTACAACTTATCCATACACAGCATTTCACTCATCACAATCAAACCATTTGGACAAATCACATCTACACATCAAGTCCACTCTTAAGAAACTTGACCTATCATTTCAACATATCACATTCAATCAAATATAGTTAACCATACAAATGCAAGACATACCAAGGTAAGTGTGTTTCGGTGCACCTACTTCAAAATCCGTGCAGTTGGCTCAACGCTCAACACCAATTCAGGTTCCAATTTTCACCTCCTACATAAATCAAGTCATATTTCACATATAAGCACATATTCACACTAATTTCTACATCCCCATCCTTATTTATCAAAAATCCCCAATTTTACTCAAACCCTAAAATCTCAAATCTCTGTCCATTCTCGGTATTTGGTTCTAAACCACCCATATTGCCTCTATTAATAACAAGTCATCTAAAACACACTCATTTTCCTAACCCTAGCCTCAAAACCTCGCAAAAATCAACATAAGTTTAGAGCTTACCTGGCTCCTTCCATTTCCATAATCATAACCATACACATGCTAGATATGAATGTATGCAATCGTGAATGCTAATGCAAATCATATGAATGCATGTCATGTGGTCTTTCTTATTTACATGAGAGATCTCTCATAAATTTTGGGCGAATACAGCTTTTATACTTTGAGCTCTCGCTCATTGGGGCAATCCCTATATATATTTAGGGCTCTCGCTCTGTTAGGACAATCCTCCTTATATTTTTAAAGCTCTCACTTCGTTGGGCCGATCCCCCTTATATTTTTAGAGCTCTTACTCTTTTACGCCAATCTCCCTTTTCTTGAACATGCAATGATGCTCATGCTATGTCCATAAGAAATGAATATATGAAATGTAAGCATTTCCACTCTCATTTTCAAATATACAAGATCATGGCTTATGTTCATTCATAAATGTAATTTAAGCATTTCCAATTCCTTTATCACAATCACAACTTATGAACATTTCACACATTTTCCTTCAAAAATACATAACATTCATCATTTCATCTTTTACAAATTTGTGTGTTACCATACAAGATTCCATACAACGTCAAACAAGGATTACAACTTATCCGTACACATCATTTCACTCATCACAATCAAGCCATCAAGACAAATCACATCCACACATCAAGTCCATTCCTAAGAAACTTGACCTATCATTTCAACATATCACATTCAATCAAATATAGTTAACCATATAAATGCAAGACATACCAAGGTAAGTGTGTTTCGGTGCACCTACTTTTAAATCTGTGTAGTTAGCTCAACGCTCAACACCAATTCAGCTTCCAATTTTCACCTCCTACAGAAATCAAGTCACATTTCACATAATAGCACATATTCACACTAATTTCTACATCCCCATCCTTATTTATCAAAAATCCCCAATTTTACTCAAACCCTAAAATCTCAAATCTCTTTTCATTCTCAGTATTTGGTTCTAAACCACCCATATTGCCTCTATTAATCACAAGTCATCTAAAACACACTCATTTTCCTAACCCTAGCCTCAAAACCTCACAAAAATCAACATAAGTTTAGAGCTTACCTTGCTCCTTCAAGAAAATCATCAAACACTCCCACCTTTAAACCAAAATCCAATTTATCTAAGGTTTACGAGGCTAGATTTGGTGTTTTTAGGCTTTGGGTTGCAAGGTTTTTAGGGTTCTATGGGAGAAAAGTTTATGGTTAACTTTTAGGGTTTTTGGTTCTTTCCTCAAATGCCCTCTTGGTTCTATTTTTAAAACCCTTCAGGTCAAAACGGTCTGTCAAAAGGTTTACTCAAATTGTTTGCCTAACCATTTTGTCTTTATCCCCTGCAAATTCAAGTTTTTGCTAGTGGTGGAAACGGTTTAAGGAACGGTCTTCCTAAGCTGTTCCCCAGGCCTTTCTCAACCACTGTTTTTACATTTTTGCTAATTTAAGTTATATTTTTTGGGGCGTTACACTGCTCATTCAAGATTTGGAATACCATTGGTTATAAATGAAGACTCAACATGCAACATTAAATAAGGAAGTGATTTAGCTAGCCTGATAGCCAAGTCTCGACTTATTATATGGGATGACGCACCGTTGATGCATTAGCACTATTTTGAAGCATTAGATAGAACTCTCAGAGATGTGTTAAAATTTTCAATGCAAAATAGTATGAGCATACCTTTTGGTGGAAAAGTTATTGTTGTTTACGGGGACTTCAAACAGATCTTGCTTGTTATTCCAAAGGGTATAAGACAACAAATAGTGTCTGCTTCTCTTAATTTGTCGTACCTGTGGAACTTTTGTAAGGTCTTGAAATTCTCAAAGAACATGAGGTTACAATCCATTAATTCCAACCAAGAATGAGAAATTTGCATAATGGATACTGAAAATTAGAGATGGTATGGTTGGTGAAGAAAATGATGGCATCATTGATTTTGAGATTCTAAAGGATATTCTAATCAAAGATTCTAATAATCCAATCGGAGGAATTGTCGAAAGAACTTATCCTAATTTGATAGAAAATTCTTGAGATCTGAAGTTTTTGCAGGAATGTGCCATACTTGCTCCTACTTTAGAGATTGTAGGCATGGTTAATGATTACATTATGTCCTTTTGGCCAAAAGAAGAGATAAATTATCTAAGTTTAGACAGCATTTACAAGGTCGATGATAAATCAAATATATATGAAGATTCGTATACACCAGAATATTTAAACAATATATGTGCCTCAGGGTTACCTAATCATAAATTAACACTGAAAGTTGGAGTGTCATACATGTTGCTTTGCAATATTGACTAATCTTCTAGTCTTTGCAATGGGACAAGGTTGAGAGTGTCACGATTAGGGAAGCATATTATTGAAGCTGAAATAATTTTTGGGCAATTTATAGGGAAAAATATCTTCATACCTCAATTGGTTTTGACTCCATCAGATCTTAAGTTGCCTTTTAAATTTCAACGTTGCCAATTCCCATTGGTACTTTGTTTCGCTATGACAATTAACAAAAATTAGGGGCAATCTTTATCACATGTTGGTTTATATCGTCCTAAGCCTGTTTTCAATCATGGACAACTTTATATTGCAGTTTCTAAGGTAACAAACAAGACTGGATTGAAGATTCTCATTTATAATAAAGAAGGAAACTTATCTAATTTTACTACAAATGTAGTGTTCAAAGAAACTTTTCAGAATTTGTTATAATTGCTTTAAATATTTTGTTGTCTTTAATGTTACTTTATAATCTCATTTTGTTTAAATATACAATGTTCTTTATTTTATACTAATTCAAAAAGTGCAATTTATAAATATCCAGGGCATCGCCCGGGTGATAAGACTAGTATATAAGAAAGTAGTTGCATTTACATTAATTGTTGACACATGTCAATCAAATAGACATATTTATATTAATGATGTTAAAGTGTAATTTTTAATATTTTATATTTTTCACAATTTCTTTTTTTCTATATACTATATTAGATTATTTTTTATCAGTTTTATTAAGACATTAACACATGTCTCTTTAATAAATATAGTAACATTAATAATGTAAATGTGTAATATTTTTATACTTTAGAATTTAAAAAGTCTTCATATTTATTTTTTCAATCGGAATTTGAACCAAATATTAAACTTTTAGTTATTCATTGTTTGAGGATAAAAATTGAGTTAGTTTATTTTATTTTAGTTCTTTTTGTTTTATTTTAGTTCTTTTAATTTTATTATTAGACACTCTAATTATACTAAAAATATTATAAATTTTGTAAAATGTTTTTATGCTTCTTGAGTTAAAATAATAAAAAAATGACTTATTATTTGATTTAATTATCATAGAAAATTTAAATCTTTAAAATTATGCTTTAAATAAATTAAAAATATAGTTAATAAATTTATTCTTGAAATCAATGGTACTTTAAATACAACATAATATATAAATTAATTATATTTTGACACAATTATTTTGAATAATATATTATATTTAATATTTTATGTTTTATAAAATTTTTAGATTGTATAATTATATTTTTTTATTAATATAATAAATTCAAAATAATCACGCAGCATCGCGTGGGTGCTAAACTTGTATCACATAAATTAGATGACAAAATGACTGTAAAAACATTTAGAACAATATGATGACAATAAAATGACAAAATACACACTAATAAGAACTAAAAATATTACTTAAACAAACTTCTCAACATCAAATAATGACCAAAAGGTTAATCTTTTATTCAAAAAAATGGGTTACAATATGGTAATAGTGTTCTTAATTGAAAATTCAAAAATATTCATAAAAAAACAAACATACTTTTAAATATCACAACTGACTTAATAATAAAGAGCATTGTGGTAAACAAAAAAAGATGACAATATAATTATAAAAACACTTTACACAAAAAAAGATGACAATAATTTGACAAAATGGTCGCCAATAACAACTAAAATATAATATAAACAAACTTCTCAACATCAAAAAATGATAGATAAAAATTCTTTTACTTAAAAAATAGGTTACAATATGGTAATATTGCTCTTTATTAAGAATTCAACAATAATAATGAGAAACAACAAGCTTCACAATATCACAACTGACTTGATAAAAAAAACATTGCAAAAATAAGGTGACACAAAGATGACATTATAATACTAAAAACACTTATTAAAAAGGTTATTCTCAAAAACTAAAAAATGAAAAAGATGAAAATAATATGACTATAAAAATAAATTGAAAACCATAAAAGAAGAGAATATCAACCTTCAAAACATGAGAGAATTTCAATTTTCCTCCCCTTCATTCCAGAATCTATAACAGGTGTCTTTCTTTTCAAATTAACCTACAACAAAAAATAAAAAAAATAATTAAGCATTCTGCATATTTCTATAGAAACCCACAAAAGACAACAAATTTTTTTAAAAAGTACCATCGGTTCTGAATTTGTACTTTCATCATCTAAACTATTTGAAAGTTTCTTCTTCTTCGAAGAAAATCTCTTATATTGCTAAAAAGTAACAAATCATAGTAACAGTTAAAAAACAATAATTAAAATATAACATACACAAACTTATAAAAAAACAACAAAATATAACAACGAGATGACTGAAAATATACCTTTTTTTCCAATGGCGAAGAATCAGAGGTTTTTTTTTCCTTTTTCTTAACAATCCTTCGAGAAGAAGGTTTCATTTCTTCCAAATGGTTTTCAAACATAAAAAAATACATAATAAATAAAATATGATTAAAAATGACTTCAAAACACATGATAAAACAAAAAAAAGACTGTTAAAATAAAACTATGAAATTTAATCAAACAACCTTCTTCTACTTTAAAGTTTTCTTCTTTGGTTTCTTCTTTGATGTAGAATCTCCCTTAGCCATAACTGAAAACATAAACCAAAACAAACATTAGCACAATAGTGAGAAACACAATAAAAACCACTGAAATTTTAAACATGCAAAACGAAAAATACCTTCAAACCCTAAGAAATTGCAACTACCGAACGAAATATTCCACTGAAACTTCAATGTTAAACAAAGTATAATGCAAACTAAACACAGAACAAAACCTACTTTGAAAATAAACCCTAGAACAAAATGAAATGAAATGAAAACTAAATAACTTGCAATAAAAGAACCATAAACTGAAAAAATTAAATGACATGAGCAAAATGCAACGAAAGCAAGCGGTTTGGAAGAAAAAAGCAACAAAAGCGAGCAGTTTGGAAAGAAATGATGAGCAAGAATGAAGGAAACGTGCAAAAATGGGGAAGGAAACCGGAAGTCATGACAAAAAAGAGAGAGGAAAAGTGGATGACGTGCGCTGAGACATAGTTTATATATAGGGATGACATTCCAGATAAAAATTTAAAGAAAATGTTATTAAAGGGAGATCTTTTTTTTATGGCAAAAGAGGAACATGGTCATGTTTAGATGCCAACCCATGTACTTTGTTTAGTTTCCTGGGAAATGGGTCAAATTACCACAATTAGTATATTAAGTTTCAATTTATACAGAATCAAAAAATATTTGCCAATAATCTTCTTAATATAAAATTGTTTTCACTAATTTTACAATATTAAAAAATGAAAAATATTCAAGCAACCTAATTTTCAATTGTAGAGCCATAGTTCAAAAGGTGAAGGCCTTGTTTAGTTTGTAAGATATTCAGAGTTCAATTCCTATTCTTCCCTCTTACATATATATATATATATATATATATATATTCTCAATTTTTTATGAGTTGTCACATTCTGGTCAACTTATTGTCAATTAAGGCACATTTATTATTTTTTATTTCACAATATTTTTCAAAACTAGTACATAATATATTGATCTATTCTGTGCATCTCCATTTACATATCTCTATTTATATTTTTCTCAAGAGTTGTCACCTTCTAGGCTACTTTTTTTTCAAACTTAACATATTGATAATAAGTTAACAAAAATTGAACTGTCAATTTTTTTCATTATCATTGTAGTGTTTATACAATTTAAATATTTGTCAAATTATTGTCAATTTTTTCAACACCATTATTTTCAACTTTTTTTTGCTGTCAATTTCTAGTCAACTTATTGTCGACTTGTAGTAGAAAAATAAATATGACAATAATTTGACCAAAAGTTGACAAAAAAAAATTAAAAATATAATTCCTAATTCCCAAATCAGTGACATGTATCGTCTTCAAGTTGAGTAGACAAACAAAATTGACAACAAGTTGACACAAATTTGACAAAAAATTACAAAAATTCAAAAAATAAAACCCTAATTCTCAAATTAGTAGCACATTGTTGTCAAGATGTATAAATAAAAAAAACTGACAAACAATTGACAAAGTTTCAAACAGTAATTATAATTCCCAAATTCGTGGCGGTGCTGCTATCATTATTCCAACACCTCTGCCGTGTCGTGAAAATTTTTAGGTGTGAAGACTGGTGGTGTTAACAACACAAATAAAACACACAACAATCTACAATTAAAAACAAAGTTAATAACAATTTAATTCTAAGGCTACAACCAATTTAATTCTAAGGCTACAACCAACATAATATATACTTCGACAATTAGAAAAAATATGATCAAAATTTCATTTATGTTTACTTCAACTTATTGCAAGACTACATATTTGAAGAAATTAATAAATTCTCCATTCACTTAAGCAATTAACTATAATAACCTTGACATGCATAACTAATTAACTAGTAAGTTAAATAGTATGAATAGTTCTAGGAAAGCATTATAGCAGAAAACCCTGAGATAAACTAATACAAGAGATATTTAAATGAACCTCAGGTTGGTCATGATCAACACAAGGAAAAAAAGAATAATGGATTGGCAGATATATGCATACAATTGAACTAATCGATGTCGTGGCAGACATTAGTAGAGGAGATGGAGGGTGAGGGTAGAGTGTTCATTCAATTTCCATATCAAAACCAACTAATATTGTTGAAGTTGCTCAGATCATAAACAAGCTAACACCTGCCAAAAACTGAAACAACAAACCAAAGAAGCTAAAAGAAAAAAGTAGAAAAAAGAAACCAACTAAAAGAAACAAGGAAACAAATAAGGAAAATTAAACAAAAACAAACAAATAAAAGAAAATTGGTTAAATTAATAATGTTCAACTTTAACTAATATCTAGTATCTGACAACAACACCAAAAACTTGATGACTTATCCTTGGCTAACTCTAAAACAGACAATAGACAAATGCACCTATCACTACAACAAATAGTTTAAAGAGTCTCAAATGTTGATCCCTGTTAGCTAATTACATCGCTATTATTATCTTGCCTACAAATTGTAACAACTATAAATAATGAAAATGTAAACTATTAACTAAATTAAACTAGAAATTTAAAGGAGTAAAAACTTGAGATAAAAAGACAACACCTAAATATCGAATTCCTAAGGATTGTTATGTTAGTGTTATTGCAATTAGACTGTAGGAATTCCTAAACTATAAGAATTTTTTTAAGGTAATTAACACTTAATATTAAAAATTTAACTTGAATTCTCTTTCTAAGTTAAAACTCATAACGTTACATTAATAATCTATGAATTATACTATTAAGTTTGAGCTTAATCCCAAAGATTTATATCGATCTATCTTTAGATTTACGTGTAAACTTTTCAATTATGAATGATTTATCGCGTATTAAATCTTTCAATTGACCCTAAATGAATCAACAATCAATCACAAGTGCGCCATTGAGCAATTAACGTTGAACAATAATAAATCATAATTGAATCTCAATCAACCAATAAACAACAAACAATAAAAAACTCATTTATTAATCTAACAATTCAAGGTTCATCTCAACCTAGATGCCTAAAAAGTGTTTTGTTCATGATTAAAGACAAAATAACAGAAAGGCAAGAGATAAACCAATCAACAAAGAAATGTGTAACTACTCCAAATCCTTGCTGCTATTTGTCTTCTCTTGCTCTCTTCACTTTAGCTCAATGTTTAACTCCACGTCTTTCTTTTTAGCTATCAATTATCATTTCAATAGTTGCCTCTTATACCTCTATGACAAAACTGCCTATATTCTACAATTTATTGTTCAACTACTTAGTCAGCTTAGTGTCAATGTACTTGATGGTCATTTCTTGTATACTTGATGGTCTGTCATGTAACTTGCTGTGTGAACCCCAATTTTTTTCAAATCTCATTTCGATTAAATACCTATTTTTGGTAGCCATTTTGTTTTCTTTTTAAAACAGAACTAGAGAGAAGAAAGTAAAAGTTTAATTTTCAAATCATTTAATAAAGACCAACATTGCTCATACACAAATGAGTATCGAAATGCGAAAGAAATGGAAAACAATTTGCATGTCATGTTAATACATCTAGTCTATACTAAAATGTCATAGGTGTTATTGTAAGCCCTAGCCCAATCCATTATTTGTAACTTTTATTATTGATTAATAAAATTATGAGGTATTATTTTATCACATCATGTATTGACCTGTGGTATATGTTTGATAAAATATCTAAGAATGTTGTTAAGCGCTTGAGGTATCAAGGTTGAGGGCCTTGATAGTAGAACCTGGAAATTTTGAGATTAACATTCTAAATGTCCCTAGTCACTTGTTTCTATGGTAATAGAAATGAATTAAGACTAGTATGTTCTTTGTAGATGATCATGTTCTACGGGTCATAGATATTTGGGATATCTAGCAAAGTGCATAGGTATAATGTAGAGCATTATACTTGGAGAACGATCACCATTTGCAATGTCAAATGTTATCCTTAGACTGGAAATCATTGTGTCTCTTGTTGTGATTTTTAGTGTATTTTGACAACGCCTAATGTGGCCGTAAAAGGTTGGCAAGTATGGGTATGATTGGGTATGCTACGAATCATAATTGAGAGCAGGAGTGAAGTGAAGGGATTGACCCTCTCAATGAGAGATGATATCATTGGCCGCTTGATAGACAAGATTGGGAAGAGTGTGGCCACACCCGAATGAAATGATTAAGTCATTTATTCGAACTTATCAATTTTGTCATAGAGATCAAGAAAAGTGATTTAGCGTTAAATAAGGGTGTTAGCGACATGCCTTATGCTAAATCAAGATATCTAGGTCAA
>CANYCX011808758.1:0-17209 GCA_948193385.1 Breynia disticha f. nivosa | reverse complement strand
AAAAGTTTAATTTAGACTTATTTATTAAAATTAAAAGATATCGAATATTTTTCTATTATACTTTAAACAAAATCCAAAGGCTTGTTATGATTTTAATTACTTAAAATTAAAATTATTTTAAATTTTTTATATTTAATAAATTTAAGAATATTTTTATTTAATTATATTTAAAATTATTTTATATTTTATTATTAATTTTATTTATTATTATTTATTCAATCTAGTCAATAATTTAATAAACTGTATAAACAATTAAAACAAAATAAGACAAAACGAATATCCGCATGAAAAATGATATATTCCAACGGCTGAGATTAAAATACAAACCTCTACATATGCTGCTCTAAAACCCTGTGTTTAACTTCACCTAACAAAACTCGACTTGTCCAACACACTTCTCTCACTCTCGCTAGATCTACAATCTTCCAATGGCAATCACTATCGTCTCCGTTAAAGCTAGGCAAATCTTTGACAGCAGAGGCAATCCGACCGTCGAGGTTTCTACATGTCTTTCACTCTGTCTTTTCACTTTGTTTCGATACTTTCGATGTTTAGATCTATAATCTATTCGATTTGAATGATGTTAGGCTGACGTTAAGCTTTCTGATGGACACGTGGCACGTGCTGCTGTTCCTAGTGGTGCTTCTACTGGTATGAATAATTCATTATTGTTTGTAATTGATATAAACCGTTAGCTTGAAATGAAACTGAAATATTGATATTATTGTTGTTTTATTGATTACTATGCTTAAGTTATGATTGTATATCATATTATCATTAAGATAACCGATTATTATTTGTGATTAAAGTTATGACTGCTGTGGCTGTCTGTGTTAATAATTTGTTATAAATTGATAATTTGAAGTGAAGCAGAAACAATTGTAAAATTGTAGTTATGTGTAGATTAGATTAGAATCATTTTTTTTTGGTTAATGAGAAATATTGTTTGTGTTTTGTTGTAGGAGTATATGAGGCACTTGAATTGAGGGATGGAGGATCTGATTACCTCGGAAAAGGTGTTTCGAAGGTGATTTATGCGCTAATTTACTTATTTTCATAATAATTATTCTTGTTGGCTGCTGTGTTTGATTTCACTGTGTTTTAACTTGTTCTGTTTGGATGTTTGTTTTTAGGCTGTTAATAATGTGAATGCAATTATCGGCCCTGCATTGGTTGGCAAGGTTGGTTGATATTTTATTTTTGTTTGTATCTTTCAGTTCAATTTGAATCGTTGATTGTAAATGCGTATGTGAAGTATGACTCTTTCTGTAAGTTTAAAAGTTTCTTGTGTGGTGTGTTTTTAGGACCCAACTGAGCAAACCACCATTGACAACTTCATGGTTCAACAACTCGATGGAACTCAAAATGAGTGGGGGTGGTGCAAGCAAAAGGTGCCATAAATTGTTTACTATCATGTGCTGTTCTTGTTTCTGAAGTGATTTTTACTGAATATTCTATTCCTTTGTGGTTTCACAGCTTGGAGCCAATGCCATTTTGGCCGTCTCTCTTGCAGTTTGCAAGGCTGGTGCTCATGTTAAGGGAATTCCACTTTACAAGGTAGATTCGTTGTTTTTGGCTCCTTTTTCGTGCATTTTGAAATATCAAGTGGAAAGATTTAGTCGAATTTGTCTAACACCTCTGTCTCGTTTGAATGCAGCACATTGCCAACCTTGCTGGTAACAAGAAATTGGTGTTGCCAGTTCCTGCCTTTAATGTCATCAATGGTGGTTCTCATGCTGGAAACAAGCTCGCTATGCAGGCATGCTCTTTGAGGCTAATATGATGTTTTTTCAAGCCTGCAAGGATTCCTTGGTTCTAAATTTCTCCTTTTCCGATGTCTGCAGGAGTTCATGATCCTTCCTGTGGGAGCTTCTTCTTTTGCAGAGGCCATGAAGATGGGTGCTGAAGTATACCATCACTTGAAGGTGCACAATCACTTCCTTGCTTACCTTATTTGTTAAAATGTGATTTAAAATTAGCTGACTCCTTCTGTTAACTCATACAAGTGGCTTATTATACATTAAAGCTGCTGTAAATTGAATGTTTATTACTTGTTTGAATTGGTATGGCCAGTGGCCACTAATTAGATTACTCTATTTTCCAGTCTGTGATCAAGAAGAAGTACGGCCAAGATGCAACAAATGTTGGTGATGAAGGTGGCTTTGCTCCTAATATTCAGGTTGGATTCTACAACCTTCCATTGTCTTGCTTTCTGGTTTTCTTTACCGGTTTGCCAACCTATTTTTGCTTGAAACACGTTTAGGAAAACAAGGAAGGACTTGAACTGCTCAAGACTGCTATTGCTAAAGCTGGTTACACTGGAAAGGTAAGCTTTGTGCCTTCAGCTGTAATCCTTATCCCCTGTTACTTATGACATTCCTATAGAGGGAAAACAAGTGTAAATTCACTGAACTTCTTTTGTTTAGGTTGTGATTGGGATGGATGTTGCTGCATCTGAATTCTACAATGACAAGGATAAAACCTATGACCTTAACTTCAAGGAAGAGGTGAGTGCTTAATAAATGCTAGTAACTTGTGTTGTTCAAGTGAACACTATATTTACGTGCGTATCTGAATGTAACATTTTCCCTGGCTACTTGTGCTATCTGCAGAACAATGATGGTTCCTTCAAGATCTCAGGTGATGCTCTCAAGGATGTCTACAAGTCATTTGCATCTGAATACCCCATTGTATCAATTGAAGACCCATTTGACCAAGATGACTGGACTCACTACGCTAAGCTAACTGCTGAAATCGGTGAGCAAGTACAAATTGTGGGAGATGATCTGTTGGTCACAAACCCCAAGGTTAGCCTTCTTTATTAATCTTCACTCTGTTTTAGTTGTAATAAAACGATTTTGCAATATTTTCTTTATCAAACAATTGAAGAAACTGGCCTTTTTTGATATCACCTAATCTTGCTTTTGTTCACAGAGGGTTGAGAAGGCCATTAAAGACAAGGCTTGCAATGCTCTCCTTCTCAAGGTATATAGGCTTCTCTTATTATCATCTTAGACCTAATAGTGAAAGATGATCCTCAGTATTGATGAAATAATGCATGCTATCTTATGTTGGTAAACAGGTTAATCAAATTGGATCAGTGACAGAGAGTATCGAAGCTGTAAGGATGTCCAAACATGCCGGATGGGGTGTGATGGCTAGCCACCGCAGTGGTGAAACCGAGGACACATTCATTGCTGATCTCTCAGTCGGTTTGGCCACGGTATTCGACTTCTCTCAAATTAGAACATATTCCCGTGTTTCACAATTTATCTAAATATACTTCACTCATGCCTTCTCCATTTCTTTTTACAGGGACAGATCAAGACCGGAGCACCATGCAGGTCCGAGCGTCTTGCAAAATACAACCAGGTTAGTTTCTTTTGTACCTTCTCTTGGTTTCATTCAGACAAGCTACAAAAAATCGAGCTGAATGTATCAGCAAACATCTGATACTCAATTGTGAATTGTAGCTCCTACGTATCGAGGAAGAGCTTGGCTCAGAAGCCGTGTACGCTGGAGCTAACTTCAGGAAACCCGTCGAGCCATATTAGAACCCCGGAAGTGCTGACGTTTCCATGGCTGAATCGCAGTAGCAGAACTTAATCGAGGAACAAATAAGTTATATGTAGACTTGAGTTGATCTGTCCCGTCTAAAATAATTTTTGTGACTTCCGGTTTTGGTGACATTATCGAGTGGTTTTTGGTTTACTGTTTGGGATGGAAAATGTCTTTTGAACAATGCTCAAAAACTTCTTTATTGAGGGAATTTGCTTCATATTCTGTTCTCATTCTCTATAGCTTTAAACATGCCTTGAACGCCAATGCTAATTTTATGCTAAATCTTTCTGCTGATTTAGCAAGTTGGAGAAAATGACATCGAGGGATTAGCAGCCGTTTTCCAGCTATTGTTCCCCTCTTAAAAGCATGTTCTTATGCATTACTCCCCGTTCCGCCATTGAAAACGCGACTTTTCATTTGACTTGCATGTGTTAAGCACAATGTAGGTGTTTAACCCGATTCATGATCAAACTCTCCATAACATTCTTAGTTGTATTACTTATAACTCTCTTATTTGAAGACAATAGCTTCGGAATTGCCTTTTTTATCAAAATAAAGTGTAGCTTCAGATGAACTATTTTTCTTTCCAAAGTCCATTGTCTGTCCGGATCAATGAAATTAAAAATGACTACAAAAATATAGCACTTCAGACAAAAAAAGTAATTGAAACGAAACATACAAACATGTAGTGGTAGTTCTTCGTCAACATGCCCTTTGATAGCTTTCAAATTGTTGATTTCTTGATGGTAATTGCGTTGTGGTCTCTCTCTAAATAAACCGTAATACCTCACTGACCGAATATTACCACTCATGATTGCTAGTTGAAGTTCAAAAAATGGGGCTTAAAAAACCCCATAAAAAATGCAGGCTATGGGGTTAGAACCAACGCGTACTTATGTACAGAAGATCTTAAGTCTTCCCCCTTAACCACTCGGGCAAACCTGCTTGTTGTCCAATACTGTTTATTTTTATTTTTTTATATATAAAAAATATACAAAGCCATAAGATTACATTTATCACATTTTCTAATCGGGTTCTTATAATTTAGAATATTATTACATATATTCCCTTGTATTTGGTTAAATATAATAGAAAATAATAAAATTTTACATCTAAATCTCTCAATTATCATTGAAGTTTGATCAAATATTGAGTTAAATTTTGGTTTCTTATTTTATATTGATTAGTTAACATCATACTTTTTTTAAAAATTTTTTTTTCCCCCTATTCTCCTCAACCTAATTAGGCTGGTCTCACGATTCTAAGGCAATCCCCTCCAAACGACCAGTTGTGTTGACCCTCTAGAGTAGACTTGGAAAATGTGGCCCGGAACCGGCCCGGTCAGATCCGCCGGTTCACGGGCCCAGACCGGCCCGGCCCGGCCCGGAATCGGGTGAAACCGGTCCCTAGGCTGGCCGGTTACGGTTCACCTCTTAGGTGAACCGTGAACCGGCGGTTTAACCGCCGGTTTCCGGTTGGAACCGCCGGTTCCAACGGTTATATATATATTTTTTAATTTTTTTTTATTTTTTCCTTACAAAATTAAACGTAAACTTAAAAAAAAAAATCAAACCGGGGTTCGGCCCGGAACCGCCGGTTCCGACCCGGCCCGAAACCGGGCCGAACCGTCACCTAGACGGGCCGGTTACGCTTCGGGGGTTCCCCGAACCGAGAACCGCCGGTTCCGGCCCGTCTAGCAAGTCTACTCTAGAGGAGAATGGGTTGTTAACATCAAACTTTAATAGGTAATATTTTATACACTTTGACCCGCTCATTCATAAGTTTTTTCAATATTTTTATAACTTTTTTACTCATACATTTTATTTATCACAATTTTTTTTATGAAACAGATTGACATGAGACTTCAAAAAATTAAATATGAAATGAAAATTGTAAAAAAAATTAACTAAAAATTATTTTTTTAAAGTATCTTTAAACTATTAAACTGTTTGATTTTGATAGTTGAATCCAATCACTTCAATCCAACCCTAATAATATAAGCCTCCAAAAACCAATACTAATATAGGGGTGTCCAAACAGCTAATTCATTCAGTTTCGATTAACCGATCGAATTGACTATTAACTGAAATTGTTAAAAAATATTAACCAAATTGAAAATTCACACGAAACACTCAATTCACAAAGGACCAAAAAGAAATTTTACCAAAACCACAAGTACTTCACAGCAAATATCCCCCACCTTCAAAACCCTAACAAATCAACCTACAACACAAAACAAAAACTAAAAAAAAAAAAACTCATTAAACACCGAAAAATGGCAGAACACTTGGCATCAATCTTCGGCACGGAAAAGGACCGTGTAAACTGTCCGTTTTACTTCAAAATCGGCGCGTGTCGTCACGGCGATAGATGTTCTCGTCTCCACACAAAACCCACAATTTCCCCGACACTTTTAATTTCCAACATGTACCAAAGGCCTGACATGTTGACACCTGGCGTTGACCAGAGTCAGCAGCAGAATCTGGATCCGAAGAAAGTGCAGGATCACTTTGAGGACTTTTATGAGGACTTGTATGAGGAGCTGAATAAATATGGACATATACAGAGCTTGAATATTTGTGATAATTTGGCGGATCATATGGTCGGAAATGTTTATGTCCAGTTTACTGAGGAGGAGCATGCGGCTAATGCCTTGAGGAATTTGAGTGGGAGGTTTTATGCTGGTAAATCTGCTGTTTTTGGAATTTTTTTTTTGATTTAAAGATGGTATTTTTACGAGTTTTTTGGATTAGGAAGGTGGGATTTTTTAGGGTTACTAGAATATTGAAATTTGTTGATGTGTGTTTGTTGCTATTGATTTGAGTGCATTGAGATTTGTTGGTGTATATTTGTAATTAGCTTATTGATTTTGAAGTTGAGGCAGATTTGTTCTTACATCAAAAGTATTAAAATTTTCCGTTATAGATTTGTTGAAATTTGTCGTTGTATATTAGTTAGTGTTGTTGAAGTTTGTTGATACAGTGGTATTAATGAGAATGTTTGCGTTCGTGATATTAGGGAGGCCTATAATTGTTGATTTCTCTCCGGTGACGGATTTTCGAGAAGCTACCTGCAGGCAGTATGAGGAAAATGTATGCAATCGAGGTGGATATTGTAACTTCATGCATCTGAAGAAGATAAGCAGGTATTATTTGGTTTAATTTTTTGCCCTTTTATTTTATGGAAGTGATCTTAATGTTGGTTATTGAAGTTCTGTTGTTCGTTTTTGTGGTTTTGATATTTTAGGGATTTGAGGAGGAAGCTTTTTGGTAGAAGTAGGCATAGGCGCAGCCGTAGTAGAAGTCATAGTCCTCAGAGGCACCGTGGTTATGATGATCGTCCGCATGGAAGACATGGTTCTTCTAGAAGAGATGATGATAGGGATAATCGCCATGAGAGGAGCAGGAGGCCAAGAAGCCGAAGTCCTGGACATAGGGGAGGAAGAAGCAGAAGCCCCGATGGCCGGAGGAAAAGGAGTCCCGTCAGAGAGAGTAGTGCTGAACGAAGAGCTAAGATTGAGCAATGGAACAGGGAGAGGGAAGAGAATGAATCAGGACCAAGAAATGATAATCGTAACCCTGATAATGAGAACAATGGCAATATTCCCCGGAATGGAAGTCATGATGATGAACATCCTCACCATGAATAGTAGCTTGGTCGAAACAGCTACTAACCCTCGCGGAATCGTCTGGTTTGTCCATCTACCTATTTGATTCATTTTGCTTTCTTTATTTAGAAGTCTTCAACTTTCTTTTAATAGACCAAGCAAAATCTAGCTCACTGCCATTTCCACTGTGCAGGTGGAGTACAGGTTCCATGTGTTGTGTAATCAAAGTATTTTTTTAGATCTAAACGTATATTCTTTCACAAATTATCGTCTTTAAACAAAAACTTCTTTGGAACTTCTTAACTTGTAAATTACAAGTGAAAATCTTCTGTTTTCTTTGTTAAGAACACAATTTTTTTTGTATTTAACGAGTTAAATCTATTTGCGGCTTGCAGAACGTTTCACTTCTTTTCTTACCAAAACGTGCTTGTAATTGTTTTCGAAACTCGTCTTAAAGATGGCAGGGAGGATATATATATCTGCTCAATCAAGTTTAGAGTTTTACGTATAGTGAATTGATTAGCAAAGGCATGGGAAATAAACCCTCTCTTTTATGTTCTTGACATCACTTCTACTGAATTCGTCTTACGCTTTTACAAGTTATGCAGGCTCAGGTTTTCCTGCTTCCTAGGAACAGCCTCGATCTTTTCTGGCAGCTTACCTTGATGTTTGAATACAGGTTGGCTGTTGTTAATGTAAAGACCCCCTGTTGCAGGATTGCAGCATTTTCGCAAGTGCGACAGTGTATCCAAAATGACGACGACGCTGATTAGATCTTACCGCGGGAGGATTCATACTTCGTGGATGTTAGCAACTGCATTACTTATCGTATGTAAAAGCTTTTAAATCTTTGGATATATGGTTTCGGTTTGACGGCAGTTTTTTTAGATTCGTGTTGGTTCGTGAGAGTGCAGGTTTAAACATACGTTGTTACTTGAGATTGTTGTGGCAAGTGCAAGTAATGATGTAATTTACCCCATGATGTTATGACACCTTCCTTTAATTATGTTTTGTAACGTCCCATTCACAGCTTAAACACATAAGGGAGCTCAATTCTAATAGCTACTCGTTAATTCAAATCATGTACTCATTAATTGTATTTTTAAATTAAACATTGGCATCTCAATTGTCAATACTTTTCATAAAAAACCAGCAAAATAAATTCAGTACACCCACATTTTGAGTAAGAAAATTCATTGAAAGTAGTGATGATGCAATATATGGTCGAAAAGAGTTGGCATCACAAACATCATTAGTCTGACGCGCGAAAAACTAAACCATCACATAACCACAAACACAATCCGGCAAAAGCATTAACAAAACAACGTTACCATCTACTAAACCTAAACATACTCCGCAAAATGTCAAGCAGAAACGATGAGCAAAAATTCTAGCATCACCAACCTTCATGGTTTTAAGAACTGTGCTTGGCTTTATTGTGGGACTGCAAGGCATTGTCAGAACCAAATGACCTGCACAAGGAACCAGTTACGGTCTTCTTCCCGGTAAGAATTGATCTCTATGAACTCATGCAAAAAACTTTACCTGTTGCAAGGCTTGCAAGTGAAGGGTTTTGCAGTTATTTCATTTTTGCTGGAGCTGGCAGAGGCTTTTGAAGCTTGCTTAGAAGGGTAAGGAGTTGACACATGACCGCTTGAAGTCTTACCTTCTGCACAAACAATTCAGAGTCCTTACTATTGTTGCTCATTAGATGAAACAAGATAATTCCACTTTTTGGTTGGGAAAAAATTCAGACATATCAGTAAAGATAAATCACCAGTCTTTTGAGGAGTGATCAGTTTGGCCTTTTTATTCGGAACAGGAGTTTTAACAGAAGCTTCAGCAACTCTTTTCTTCTTCAAATCAGGCTTCAGTAGGACAGGCCAAATATTGAAAATCAGTAATATTCATTTCAACAATCACAAGACTGCTGCTTCATTAGAAATGACAGGATAATTGGTTCTTACCTGTTCTGCTGTCTTTTTACCTTTTTCGTCACTTTCATCATCAGAATCACCACTGTCTTCGTCATCCTCGTCGCTTTCATCTTCATCTAGACCTCCATTGGCCATCTTCTAAAGGGATTGGCATACAGAGAAACAATACACTTACAGATGGAACAAACGAGAGAGATCTGAAGATGCATAAAAAAAGGTTCTTTGACCAAATTTTTTGTAGTCCTTGCTCTAGTTAAAATATGTTCTCTCATCAATTAAATAATGATCATTTCCCGCTCACCCGTAAAGATGAGTAACTACCTGATCATCACTGGAGTCATCATCTGATTCATCACTACTACCGTCATCCTCTTCATCTTTTTTTGGCTCCACAATCCTAACCTTCTTACCCTCATTAGAGCCAGGCTTTACTAGCACATTCTCTGTTTCTTGTTTCCCTACAACATAAAATATTTATCAGAGAAGTGAAAGAAACAAATCTAAACAATGATTTTCAAACAAAATTATGCACAAATCTTACCACGGTTCAAAGTAGCTGGAACCAATTCATGTTCAGAGTCAGAATCTGAAGAATAAGAAAGGTATCATTTTCAACAGCAATACTCAGTGTAATGAAAGCAGACAAGCAATTATATTATTCAATCAAAGTTACTAACCACTGCGATCCTCAGAAGAGCCCGTGATAGAATGGAAGAAAAGGGGTCAAGGACACACTGGGACAGAGCAAATTCTTACAAGCAACTCATCAATTATAAACAATTATCATATTAAAGCAGACTAAATAAGAGGAAAACGAAAAGGATATTCATCCTTAGGAACTTTATATCCGATGAAATGGATGCTTCCGTGCTTCCAGTTATGTGATAGCTCAAAATTCCGATCAAACACAAGATCGAAAGAAACTTGAGGTAACTTGGTTGGAAACAATGTTCCAAGAACAAGTTTCTTGCCGTCAATTTTCAAATATATGACAGCATTTTCATTTGCTTTGTCCATCTTGGTTTCCCCAAGACAAGCCTGCAACAAGAACAATAAAAAACTTCAGCAAGTGAGAAGATTCAAATTCAACAAATTAAGAGATTTGATCAACAACTCGAATTTAACCTGCGAAATATGCAAAAGATGTGTATTTTCATTGACTTGGAGAGGTTCTCCAGCCTTAACTTCAACAGCTGAATAAACAAAACATCACTCACATCAAAACTACAATAAACAAACATTATAGGATGCTGCATTATGATAAAGAAAACATTCAACCCTATCTCAAAAATTCCTTTCAGAATAGAACATCATTCCCCACAAAACACGTGCATCTCTCTCTCACAAAATTTTTGAGACGATTTCTTTTCCACAATGTTCTAAATCGTACACTTCCCGATTAAGCCAAGACGACCCACCACATAAGATCCACCACCACAAAGACCAAAACTATTCGTACAACCATCAAAACTAACAACAAAATTCCATTAAGAAAAACACCAAACTCAAAGAACATGCTACGAACTTCACAGCTTCTCAACAATAATAACTAAACACAACCTCTAGTTTTTTCATGATTCAAAATGTACAATATATTATATCCGCTATCTGCTAAATCCAAGGCTTCTTAATCACCAAAATAACCGAAACGATTCGCGCATTCACGAATACTGTCAAGAAAAATCAACGAAAAAACTAATAATCCACTCATTTTACAATTTCGAAAAAATCTTAACAGAAATCACTAAAACACTCTCAAAATCAAAAGAAAACCTAACTAAACTCCTAAAACTAATCATATACAAACCTAACAACAAACTGAACTCTAAGAACATTCACGAATCTCAACAACTTTATCACAGTAAAATTGCACTTCAGTCCTTCAAATTCTTCCGAACAAGTACAACATTCAAGAAATGACAATGTTTCTAAATCACAACTAAATGATAAAAATAAATATAACAATAATAAAAATATACTAGGTTTTCGGAGAAATGTTTGAGTACATAGTGATAAATTGGTAAATAAAAATTAAAATATATATATATATGTTACCCCAAAACTCCATTGCTAATGCAGAATGCGTAGCCAGCGTCGGTTTCTAGAAGGAACGAAAAGTTTGTTTGATTTTTTTTAATTTGGGTGGGGAAGAGAGTAATTATAGTGTTGGAGGTATGATTGTCTACAGAGCGTTCCATGGAGTTTACTGTTTGGGAGAGGGTCAAGTTGACAGAGTCAGTGTTGTGAGCCGTTGATTTCGGACTGGATATAGAGTATTTTTTTTAAAGATATTTAGATTATATAAAATTAATAATTTGGGAAAATTTGTCCAAAAATATAATTAAGTCTGTAATATTTTTTACAATAATATATTTATAGAATTTATTTTATTTTTTTAATAGTATTCACCAAAAAATGTACTATAATTTTTTTTTTTTTTAAATTCTTATTGTCTAATTACAAGTTTATTTTTTTAATTGTTCATATATATTGAATAGTATTATTAATAATAAAATTAATGAGTTGGCATTTTGTAATAATATTTAAAGAAGTGTATAAAAGTGTAATTGACGCTAAAATTACCCGATTCGTCAATTCGACCCGGCGCGAAATTATGTGGGGTCGAATATGATATAAACGAGTTTAGGTCGAAAACAAGTTTACTCATTTATGACTCTTTAAAAATTTAGTCAAACAAATAAATGTGATGCGATCCAAATACAACTCGGTATTATCTATTAAAAAATTATTAATAATTTTAGAAAATTAAATATTTGAGATATATACAGAAATTAAATCTAAAAAATATGAAAAAAATAAATGAGACCACATATTTAAAAAAATTTAAAATAAATTTATATTTGAGTATTGACAAGAGATGTTAAATATATCATTTTAAAACCGTCTCTCGTTCATGTTCTCATCCCCATTGGGGATGGTATTTGAGATATCATCCCTAGCCCCGTAGGGTTTCGCGGGGATCCCATACCAGTTTTAAAACCCCAAATCATTTTTTTAAAAATAATTATATATAAATTAAATATATTTATATAATTAAACTATACTATTTATAATATAATGCTTAGTTAAAAAAAATAATTATTCATATTATAGGTATAATAATAACATATATATATATACATAATATATGTAATAAATATATTAATAATAAGAACGGGTGCGGGTATTCCCGTCGAAGAACCCAACAGAGAAGGGTCGGGATTCTCCGCGGGGATGAAGAGAGTACCATCCCCGTTCCCATCCTCGAATTTTTCAATCAGAGAATCCCGATCTCGTACTCGGTCAAATTAAATATTCCCAAATCAAAAGGAGAAAAAAATCAAATTCACCATAATTATCCGGTGTTATTGCTGTCCCTACCTCCATTGTCAGGTCCACACTAAACAGAATACAACTAGGACTGGTAATTGAACATGAAATCCCCGGTTTGACCAGACATATGGATGAGAATGGGGACGGGAACAGGGATAGGGATGGGGATATCCGATTGGAAAAATTGGGGTCGAGGCGGGGATGGTATCCCCTCCATTCTCGCGGGAAATTTCCGTCCTCTTCCCGTCGGAGAGTCGTCAAAGGGGAATCTCTGTCCCTTTTTCCGTCGAGTAATACTCATATTTATACCCGCTTATTTATATTAATTATATATTCATATTACATATATGTATACCATCCCCAATGGAGACGGGACGAAAATGGGTTTGGGTCCGGAGATCCGACCCTGTTGTCATCGAGCTTGAATTTAAAAACAATACAATCCAGAATGTACCACAATTTAACTCACCCAGTAAGTTACTGCATTTCAAAAAGTCAACCCTTCAACAAATCTCTCCCTCTTAACACTGAAAAAAAAAAATTGCCATTTCGATTGCTATACATTGTTATTACTCATTAAAATGGATCTGGGTTTCCTTCCCCATGCTTTAATTCCCTCATGGAACTCTGTAAGTACACTTTTACATTGATTGTACCTCTTCTTCTTTTATTTTTTGACAAAGATTACACCTCTGTTTTATTCAGAACATTCATAAACCTTTTTTTTTGTAAGCCATTGATAAAGTTTGACTTTCTTTTTGAGTTACTGATAAAGATTGTTGTTTTATTGGTCTGATTGGTTTTGTTTTTTTGCAGGCTGCTATATTGATGATATTCTTTACTTATTTGGCAATTATAGGATCTACATTGCCTGGAAAAGCTGTTCCTGGAGTTACATTACAAGATGGTTCTCGTCTATATTATCGTTGCAACGGTAATTTTATTGCTTCTGTAAATGGTGGAACTTTAGATTTTGGAAGCGAAAAAGATATCATTTTTGAAGTATCTATGCTAACGAGCTATGTGTTTGTTCTTGGTTTTGTTGAAAAGGGCTTTTATCTTTGCTTTTGTTGGTTGTAATTCTTGGAATCGGTGTGAAGATGGAGTTCGTTTCACCAACTGTACGTAGTGATTCTTATGTTTTTTTATGTGATTGTCTCTGTTGTTTGATGTGTTGCAGTTCATATTTCGGTTATGTTGTTAACAGGTGATTTCAGGTAGAGGGCTTGAGCTGTTATCTGCAACTTTTATGTTCAGTGTTCTTGTAAGTTTAGTTGTATTACAGTCTTTTAAATGTGTTGGCATATGTCAAATCATTTCATAATTGTGAAATTGAAGTAAAAATGAAGCAACTGAACATGCAAATTAGTCAAATAGCAGTAATGGATGCCTAGCAGCTCTTTAGAATTTGCATACTTCGAAGTATATGAATCTCTACTTCTCTGACTTAGAAATTCTGTAGGATAGTTTTGTATTAAAGAGAAGGATGCATGTCATCTATCCAATTCTCTAGCATCATGATTCAGGATTTTTATTTGTTCTGCATGTACCACGTTACTAGTTTGACGGTTCTGCGAAGTTCGCTTTGCTTCTTTGAGTAGCGGCCTTTAATATTTTTAGCTTCGGGTTTTAATTCTTTGCACCTTTTCAACATGTTCTCATTGCTCTTCTTTCCGTTCCTTCAATCTAGGTGACGTTGGTGCTCTATATTGCTGGTTGCTATTCAAAGAGTCACAGTTCTTCCCTTAAACCTCATGTCACTGGAAACTTAATACATGACTGGTAGTAATTCTGCACTTTGAATGCTGTTGTTTCTTAGACATAGTTTGAAAAATCAGAAAAGAGAAATTAAAAGATGCATTATAATGAACTAAAATGTTCTGTGGGTTGCTCAATTTTCCATTATTACTGAGGAAAGAATTAAGGTTGTCCATCTACATGCTTGAATAAACTTTCTTCTTGTTTTTGAAACTGATTTCGTGGACATAAACATGATATAATTATCCTTTATGCTTTCAATAGGTGGTTCGGAATACAGCTCAATCCTCAGTTCCTGGGCATTGATCTCAAGTATGTAGTTCTTTGTTCCTTCAACTTTACACGTATCGCTGCATTCTGGTGAATGCTTTAGCGCTGACTGGTAGTATTTTGATATGATTTATAGGTTCTTCTTTGTGAGAGCTGGAATGATGGGGTGGCTTATCATCAATCTGTCGGTTCTTGCAAATTGTATTCAAGCTGGCACATTGGATCGTTCAATGATCCTGTACCAAACATTCTGTGCGGTAATCTGCAGATTTTTTAGAAGTACCTCTTGTTTTTCCATATCGCATACATATACACTTCAGATTGGATTGGTTGATTCTTATTATTTTCTCCGACGTCCTCCCTCAGTTATACATCATGGATTACTTTTTCTATGAGGAATACATGACATCAACGTAAGTTCTGGCGTCGCTTCTCCTTGAAAATTTATTTGCACCTGCTTTCGTTCTTTCCTCTTGTTTCATTCTGGAATCTATTCTTTGCACGATTATTACTTCATCCTCGTTCCTTTCACATTTAGCTCATTTTCGTTTGCTGTTACAGATGGGACATAATCGCAGAGAGGCTTGGCTTCATGTTAGTATTCGGAGATCTAGTCTGGATTCCCTTCACTTTCAGTATTCAGGCATGTAACCTTTCACTTTCATTATTTAGCTCATTGTTGGACTATGTTTTACTTCTTGCATTGTTCCATATGTCAGACTATCTGAACATATTTTCTGTCTACCTTTGGTTTTTCCCCTCCGTTCGCTTGATGCTACTTTTATCTTCTCATCGCTTAAGTTCCGTTTGATTTTTTACAAACCAGACCATGATTGGCGTAACACAGAATCATACAGATTTTTAATTTATAACCATGAATTAGTTTGTGAATGATGATTATCTCCTTGTAGGGTTGGTGGCTTCTGGTTAACAAGGTGGAGCTAACTACGGCCGCTGTAGTAGCCAATTGCTTTGTTTTTCTACTTGGGTAATATCCTAGCCGCTAAGATTTTTGTTCTAATATTTTCATCACAGTTTGCTGCAAAGTCACCTGCTAATTGCACTTTTCTTTCAACAAAACACTGAACAGATATATGGTATTTAGAGGTGCTAACAAGCAAAAACATGACTTCAAGAAGAATCCAAAAGCACCTATTTGGGGCAGTCCACCAAAGATCATAGGAGGGAAACTGCTTGCTTCTGGTTACTGGTATCACTTCTATATCGTTGCCTGTTCGATTGAAACCTATCTTGATAAAAATAAACTCGAAAATGGAAATTTGAACATATGAAACATATAGAATTATGGAACTTGAAATGTTTGATCTTTCCAAAGCATAGATCTTAGCTGGTTCCTTAGCGTAAAGATCAAAAAGGTTCTCTAACATTTAGAATCCAGGTTGAATCCAGCAACATGTTATTTGGTTGGCTTCTTATCATCTGAACAATGACATGGATTTCAGAAACAACATTTACGATTCTTCGTTTTCTTTCACAGTCCTTACGATTTCTATGTATTTTGTGTTCTGAAGGGGCATTGCTAGACACTGCAATTACCTTGGTGATTTGATGTTGGCATTATCCCTCAGTCTACCATGCGGAATAAGGTACTGTTCCAATTTTCTCTTACCATCCTCCCTTGAATCATGCACTCCGAAAATCGAAAACTTCCTGACCATTCTTCCCGCGTGCAGTTCCCCTGTACCGTACTTTTATCCGATATATCTTCTCATTCTGCTGATATGGAGAGAGAGGAGAGACGAAGCTCGCTGCGCCGAGAAGTATAAAGACGTGTGGGCTGAATACTGCAGACTCGTTCCGTGGAGAATATTGCCATACGTGTATTAAGAACAAACAGCAGATGCTAAATCTCTAAGCATTGTAGAAACACTGTGATTCTTGTTTGCTGAATAATGCACATTTGCTTGGAGTAAGGACTTGGTTGTATTCAACTGTAACATTAATAACATCACTGTTTGTTTGTCTCCTATGAAGAAAAAAAATGAGCTTGTTCATTACATTTTATTGAGAAAATCTACAAAAAAACTTAAATCGTAAAATAGTCGATTTGAGATTTCGTATTTGCGGAAATAGCTAACTGAATGTGAACATATGTTAATTTAATGTGAACGTACATGGAATTAAATCTAGCAACTCAAATTTAGTTATTTTTACAATATAAAATTTCAATTTACTATTTTTTCAATTAATTTTTTTTATATATAATTTCACAATATACAATCTAACTAATAATATTTGTTACAACATAGTTATTTTAACAATATAAAATTTGTTTTAAGTTGCACTGTTCTGATCCAATGAGCAGAACGTTGCATGAAATTTGTTTTAAGTGGTCCATCACACCTTTGTTTTTATATAAAATAAAAAATTTTATTATTGAAATCAATTTTCTATTTTTGTCACTTTCATGATAGTTCCTTTTCGCATCGTACCGTCTCTTTTAGTACTGTTTTCTCTTGTAGTTAACGTAAGAGGGAGCGGTAAAATTATTATACTGACTCATATTTTTTGTACGAATGAAATTTTTTTAATTTAAATATCGTATTTCTTTATAAAAAAATCTTTTTTGTACACAAATGTAGTTCAATAAGACTAATTATACATGGTTTGGTTCGGGTCGGTTTTCCCATCAAATCGTTAATCGAACAGATGAGTTCGTTTTTTTATGAAAGCTATAATTGAACCATCTTTTAGATAAACCATCCGATTCGGTTAACCATTA